>VMDR010014933.1:0-22949 GCA_007922815.1 Macrotus californicus | reverse complement strand
CATAAATGGTAGGTAGAAGATAGACGGGGGGAGGTTAAGAATAGTATAGGAAATGTAGAAGCCAAAAATCTTATGTGTACGACCCATGGACATGAACTAAAGCAGGGGAATGTGGGTGGGAGGGGGTGTGCAGGGTGGAGGGGAATATGGGGGGTTGGGGGGGAAATAGGACAACTGTAATAGCATAATCAAAATTTTTTAAAAAAAAGAAGATTCCAGATTAACTACTATATTTTAAAGAGTTAAGGCAAGGAACACAGAAATATTTTATGTATTATTTTATAAAAAATATATTTAGAAGAGAAGAGTTTGAGCCCTAATGACATTTTTGCGGTTATTTTTAACACCAAATATCTTACATTTACTTAAAAATCTTTTTAAAGCTTCACTGAGATAATTGACATAAATAACTGTATAATTTTAGGGTGGACAGCACAATGACTTGACTCACATACACTGTGAAGTGCTCACCACAGTAAGTTTAACATCCATCATCTCATACAGATACTAAAGAAAAAGGGAAAAAGGGTGTTTTCCTTGTGGTGAGAACTTTTAGGAAACACACCATAGACGGGTGTTAATACTACAACATGCTGTACACTGCATCCCAGTCTTATTCATCTTAGAGCTGGAAATTTGTCCTTAGAAATCTTAACGTCTCACCGGCTTGCTTTAACATCTACCTAACACTATTTTTCAGATGAGGAAAGAGGACATTGTCCCACCCATTTTAGAGATGAGAAGGCAGGGGACTTAATGGAAGAGCACATGAGGGACTTAAGGCACTTCCTTCCATTACATCTTTGTAAGAAAAGTGCCAAATGGTTTATGGTTTATGGTTTATGGAAAAAACTCCTAGCAGCAACTTCCAAGAATACCAGATCATGCGATATTGCTCCGCAAAAGCCTGCATTTGCTTCTTTTTGGTATCTTCTCTGGGTTGAAGCTCATGAAAATATTAAATACTGTTAGCCCAGTTCTATTACGATAAAAACAAAACAAAACAATAACTCTGAGGAATTCTAGACTGATAAGGTTTCCTCCCTAGTCTTTGTAATAATCATTTGTCGGAACTGCATTTTCTGGGCTTAACTTAAAGACGGACAATCCTACCATCTTAAAATCTACAGCAACAAAACACTGAGTTTGACACCCAGGTAGACAAGATAGAATTGTAGGTCGTACTTTTATGCTTGGACTCGTTAAAAGGAAAGAGACAGTTTGAAAGCATCATATTGCCCGGGCCAGGTGGCTCAACATCCCATACACCAAAAGGTTGCCAGTTCAATCCCAAGTCAAGGCTCATACCTAGGATGCAGGTCCCCTTCCCAGTCTGGAAGAGTACGGGGGACAACCAATGGATATTTCTCATATCGATCTTTCTCTCTTTCTCTCCCCCCCCACCTCTCTCCCTCCCTCTCTTTATAATAAAAAAATATATATATCCTTGGGTGTGCCAAGACAAAAAAAAAATTGTGACAGTACGGACAGACCTAGAGAGTATTATACAAAGTGAAATAACTCAGACAGAAAAAGACAAATACCATACGATTCCACTTACATGGGGAACCTAAAGAATGAAATAAATAAACAAAATAGAAACAGACGCACAGGTATAGACAACAGACTGACAGCTGTCATCAGGGAGGTGTGTTGGGGGGTTTTGTGAAGATGGCAAAGGGAGCCCCAGCTGGTTCGCTCAGCTGGTTAGTGTGTTGTCCTGATGTGACAAGGTTGCAGGTTCAATCCTGGGTCAGGGCACATATAAGAATCAATCAGTGAATGCATAAATAAGTGCAACAGCACATTATTGTTTCTCTTTCTCTCATCAATAAATAATTTTTTTTAAAAAAAGGTGAAGGAATTAAGTAGTGCGAATTGGTAGTTACAGAATAGTCACAGGTGTAGATTACAGCGTATGAAATATAGTCATTAATATCACAGTAACTATGAGTGGGGGCAGGTGGGTACTTGAAGCCCTGGGGAACCACTCTGTAATGTATATGATTTTCTGACCACTTTGTTGTACATCTGACACTAATACAGAATAATATTGAATGTAAACTGTAACTAAAAACATAAGAAATAAAAAAAAGATAGCACCAGTCTTGTTTCTTTTTTATTTGCATAGAGGGATATGAGAATCTAACCTGTACCTCTGCAAAATATCTTGAAAATCTTTAATGCAAAACTTGGCAGTGAAAGAAATACAGATGAATAATTCACACCACAAAAAGAATGAAGATACGAAGCCTAATATAAACAGAGCCTTGGTATAAGTAAATATATTAAAACTTTATGTTGTACATTAGGGAATGGATCTGAAATACTTTACCCTCATCACAAACTGTATTTAAGACGCCATGCCTCCTGTCTCCCCACCTGCGTGTGGGAAGACCTACCAGAAATGGCCAAGTTCTGGCCCTGGAGTCACACCACTTCTGTCCGTGCTGGCTTTCTTTTCTGTGCCATCGGGTGAGCCACCCAAAAGAAGATGCCCGATAAAGGAGTGAAGCTCTTTAGGTGAGCTGCCTAGCCTATCCCAGGCAGCCAAAAAATGAAGAGGAAGGACTCTTGATTTGGGCAGAACCCAGCAGTGGTAGAAAGTGGCCCAAACCTAGTGGGAAGAATGCTGGACATGGAGTTCAAAGGGAAACGGAAGGGAGATTTATCACACGGCTACAACACCACCATTTGAAATCTGGCCTTTATAGATCCCACCTTCATGTACTTTAAAAACCCTGTGCATGGCACACTTTTAATTCCGTTTTACCTACGGAAAAAGAAAAGACAGCCTTCACTGAAGATCAGGAAACGAGCAGGGGGTTAGAATTAAGTCTGTGTGCTAGATGCCAAGCAGACGTGGTTTCTGGGACTTCTTCCCGACCCTGAGACCTGGCTCTAGGCTCAGCTCTGCTGCTCATCAGATGTACGACTTTGGGAGGGTCCTGTGATCTTCCCAAGCCTCAGTTTAGTCTTTTAAAGCAAACGCAAAATTACTAACCTACGTCACTGGGCGGCTGTGTGATGTGAAGGACCTATATCGGCTGAAAAGACAACCTACAAATGTGAGTGGTTACTACTGACGCTTTGATTTTTAAGAGACAACCACATTCTTGAAGTTCCCAAATGAATTAGTAAAATTCCATTTCCCAGCAGTGGACAGAGCAGTGGCTGGAATCACACTCTTCTATACATTTCAGAGCACATCCAAGTGCTGTATTCCATCAGTTCTCACTTGAAAAGATTTAATTTCATTTTTTGTTTTTATTTTTTGGCCAAAGGGAATTGTGTTTGTTTTGTGTAGAAATTCTTATCCAATTGATAATATAGTTCAAGAGAATAAATAGGATTACAAGCCATCTTTAACTTTTTCAGGAATGCCTCTCCTTCCTAAATCAAGAGTTAATAGGGCAGGGGTGCAGATCTGGAAGAGAAATGGTCACGCCAAAAATACAGAATACTTAATGCCGGTATACTTTGGAGATTCTGGATGTTCGCTTCCAGACCCCTGCAGTGAAGCCAGTCATAATCTTTTTGTTGGTGGGAGGTCTTGCTTTCATTTTGCAAAAAAACGCAACATCTGAGACACAATAAAGCAAAGCCTGGGAAGCAGACCTCAAACTCTGGTATGGCAAAAAGGGCTTCTGTGGGCGGCTCGGTGCAAGTCCAGACTACTGGGTGTCCATCAAGTGGTCCCAGTGTCGTAGGTCCAGCTGGGGCTCGGGGGTCTGCGCCGTTAGCTTGTATCCTGGGTGGTCTTTGTGCCAAACGTTGAGAAACTCTGGCTAGAAGATCCGAGTTTTCAAAGTCTCCCTGGCCTGTACTGACCAAACACAGTACTCTTAATGCTTACTCCCTGTCAGCGCTACATTCTTTTATAATTATGGTAAAAGTTAACATTTATTCAATTGACTATGTTCCGGGCACTGTAAATTTCTTATATGCATCATTTCATTTACTATTATCTCCATCTTTTTTTTTAAAGAAACTTAAACTTTAAAGAGGCTTAAGTAGGCAAACTGGGATTTGAGCTCAGGCAGCCCTACTTCAAAGCCCATCTATTTTGACACCGTGGACCTTCCCGACCACTCAGAAATGTTGGCAGCGGTGGCTGGCAACCACATGGATGCTGGTTTCCTAGGAAGTTGCCAGCTGTGAGTGCTCTTTCCTCTCCAACCAACCTGAGCCCCAGTGCCACCCCCCACCGCCTTCCTGTGATCATGCTACATGAATGGAGCATTCCAAAGTGCTGTCTCGTCTCTGGACTGTCAGTGGCCGAAGAAACATGGGTAACATTCAGTTTAGACAGTGACATGTGGCGATTTGTTTGCCCTTCTGCCAACTAAACCTCTGGTATTCTTTTCGGTGATCACAGCAGACGTGTCAAAATGAACATGTGTCACTAAGCCAGCTGGAAAGCGATTCCCAACCTTGGATGCCCTGAGATCTTAATTACTACAGTGGAGCTAAAGATGTGAGGGGGAAAAAAGAAGAGGAGAAACACATTACAAACTGGCATTAGTTTCTTAATCATCAGCTACAAGTTCCCCTAAAGAGTGCCGACACGACATTTGTCTGTACCGTATAACTCAGAAAGGTCTATTATAACTCTGTCACCTACAAAGTAAAACGAATCACTAAATAGGAGAATATTAAAGCCTTGGTGCAGGGTAAACGGAGTCAGCCTGGCTCCCTCACTGGGACACCTGGGGAACTAAGATAAGCAGCGTTCCCACAGCTGGGAGTCTGGGTCCAATAAACTGGGTTCCTGTAATGCTGAGTGGGGCCCCATGTGCAGAACCACACTGTTGTACAATATTTTTTCTCCCAGCCAGCTTTGCATGCATTTCGTATGTGAGCAAGTCAGGGGCTTCCCGCTGGGGGCCACGCCGCTTGCAGCGTGCATGGATCGCCCACCCTTGAATAAAGGCACGTCAAGCATCCCCATGGCTCTGTGACTTTTCCGCCGTCCGCCTGAGTCCAGAGTGGACCTGCCAGGCCTTGACAGGCTGCAAGACACTCGGCAAATAGACTATGATATTACTTCCTATCACTTCATTTAAGACTTCATTTAAGTGCTTCATATACTTTAGAAAATTTAGCCATTAATATGATACAACATGTCATTTATACTTGATTACACATAGTTATTATAATAACTTCTATAAAAACTAGGATCTTAACTCGGGTACATAGGTATATAATTCTGTCTTCTTCTCCCCCTCGTTTTTAATGGGAAAATCCTATTTGATGACAATTCACTAGATAGAAACTCTTCGAGAAATGAGTCACTGTAAATTCAAGAATTATATGTTATTTATTTATATGATACTTGTATAGAATCTTCTTTCTTTAGATATTACATTTTTAGAAATAATTTCAGAAGTGGCCTTTCAAGTTTGCAAAGTTCTGCTGGCGGTCAAACACTGAGCACCCACTCAGAAGTACTTTGAAACTTTCCATTGGAAAAGAAATAGCTGTTTATGTAATGATGAGCATAAACCTTTTCAAAGCAAGTAGAAACTTCCTTGAAAAAAGACTGAGTTTCAAAACCGAGGGACAAAGAGACACTGCCCCAGACGAAGAAAGGCTAACGAGTCATGACAACCGAAAATGGCGACAGGTGGTCCCGGATGGGACCCTATCCCCGAAAAACTCTTATGCAGATGACAAGTAAGACAAAGGATGAAATCTGAATACAGTCTGTGTGTTGAATTAGAAAAAAATAAGGCCACGGAAGCCCCTGAATGGCAGTGAGTTAAGCCTGCCACATCAGCAGCACGGTCTCCTGGGCTGAGGCAGGAGGGAGGTGCTGCCAGGCCCCGTCTGCCCTGAGCGCCTCCTCGAGGACACGTGGACACAGAGTGGTGGGAAGCGCCTGGTGCCCTCCACCGCCTGGGTGGCCTTGGCCACGTGCCTTAACACATTGCATACCGCATAGAAATCTCTAAGACATACGCCAGGGACCGCACGTTTTGGGGCAAACTGCACGTTATTTAAATCATCATAACTACAGATCGTGTCTGAAATCGTCAAAACAGTCATCCGCATCTTCAATCTCACTAGGAATATCTGATAAATTATTATTCAATACTTCCGGAAATGTATCAGTTTCGTTGGTTTCCTTCCTTTTTCTGAGGGGGCATTTCTAAAAGCGCCAGGAACTTGAAGACGAAGACTATTCGAATGACCAAAATACAATGTAACTGCAAGGCTTTATGGGTTCGTGCAATTATATAGTTTTTCGTAGATTGACCTGCATGGTTTCCACCAATGAGATCGCTTCACTCAATGTGGACAAGACAGTGTGTTGACATCTAAGGTCCATAACAGATGGCGCATGAAAAACGAGAAAACTCGTGAGCGGTCCTTAACAGACGGCGCGTGAAACACGTGAAAACTCGTGAGCGGTACGCAATGTGTTAAGCTCTCTAAGATGCAGTTGCCTCATCTGTGAAGTGGGGTGACAATGCCTCTTTCAGGGTTATTGAGGGAATTGAAGTCCCAGCAGCACAGGACAGGCTGAGGATGTGCCGCCACGTGGCTGCTGGACCTGAAGCCTGCCTGCAGAGCAGAGCTTGGTGTGCAGCGAGGGCTGGCCCTCTGCTGTTTGATTGAACTCTAGCCCCTGACTCAGCTTCCCTCTGCACAGAGGGATCTCGCCGTTCTCCTGCTCTTCAAGACGCACAGGTTTGGCCCGGCTGGTTGCAGGTTTCTGAAAACAGAGTGCTTTGAAGGTGAAAAACATCGTGTGATTTACAATCTAAATAAAATGCAACAACTTAAACGAACGAACGAAGACTGGAATTAAGAGTGCAAACTTCCCGTATAAAAGTGGTCAGGGATGTGATGTGCAGCACAGGGAACAGAGTTGGCAGCGTCATGACTAGAGAGGATGCCCGGCGGTGCTAGCCTTGTCGCGGTGGTCACCCTGAAAGGTATGTAAACATCGAGTCACTCTGTTGTGCACTTGAAACTAATATAATATGGATGCCAACTACAACTACAAAATAAATTAAAAAGCAAGTACTGAGTTGGAAGATGTCTCAATTGTTAAAGTAGAAGGTTGTCTTCACATTTGGGTGCATTCCTATGATTTAATAAAATTTCCGCAAGAGACTTTTTTCTATTTAGGAATTTTTCTCCCGCAGAAGGAATAAGTGAAAATAAGTAAACCAAAAACACGTCAGGAGAAGCTGAACGCAAGCCATCACGAAGACGACTAACAGAGAGCACATTAGTTCTCACAGGACAGGAAAGCACACTCGGGGGCGTCTGTTGCAGGGCATGTGCCCAGGGTCACACTTAGGGAAGATGGCGAAGCACTGACGGTGCGGCCCACGGCCCAGTGACAGAGCATCACCTTCACTAGAAAAATACTAATTAAAAGTACAAATAATATTATTTTCAAATTATCTGTCCAACTGTAATTTCAGTTCTTGGGTCTCAGATTCTAGGGCTCCTTTGTCAGAGAGAACTGAGGACCCCGAAGAACACGGAAACTCACGTTCTCTGTGGCGTAGCAACTGCGGGCGGCTCAGCAAACGGAGGTGGGGTCACCGGGTGTCCACACGCCGGAAAGGGAGCCAAGCCCTTTACTTCACGTTACACACAAAAATCAACTAAACATGGCGCGTATACCTAACGTAAGAGCAAAAACTGTAACACTTCCAGAAGATAAGATAGAAAATCTTTGTCACCTTAGGATAGACAAAAGGTTTCTTAGATCTAATACCAGAAGCATGATCCCTAAAAGAAAAAATAATATTAATTGGATTTTCATCAATATCAGATACTTTTGCTTTTCAGAAGACCCCGTTAAGAAAAAGCAACGCCAGAGACTATGAGAAAATATTTGCACCCTGATCAGGTGGCTCAGCTGGTTAGAGCCTTGTCCTGACACGCTAAGGTTGTAGGTTCAAGTCTCAGTCAGGGCACATACAAATCAACCAATGAGCGCACAAATGAATGAAATGACAAATTGATGGTTCTCTCCCTCTCCTTCTTCCTTTCTCTCTCTTTCTGAAATCAATAAAAAAATAAACTTATAAAAATATTTGTAAGTTTTACATCTGATAAAGGACTTGTTTCCAAAATATATAAAGAAATCTTACTGTTTAATAATAAAATAAAAATGTAGTAAAAATTAGCAAAATATTTGAATAGATATTTCACCAAATTAAATAAATGAATGACTAATAAACACATGAACAGACGCTCAACATCATTAGTCATTAGGGAAATGTTAATTAAAATCAAAATACTATACCACTATATACCCCCCTGAAGGGCTAGAATCCAGAACACTGGCAATACCAAGCACGGGCAAGGATGTAGGGAAACCGGAACCCTAACACCTGCTGGTGGGGACTGCAGCGGGACAACCGTCTCAGGAAACAGCTTGGCAGGTGCGGTTACACGTAGAGGTACCGTACGATATTATGGAAACCCAGATCCTAGTCACCTACCCAATGAATGAAAACATATGTCTAATGCCCATAAGAGTTGCATGTGTGTACCGATACATGCCACCACACGGCTGAACCGAGATGAAAGGAGCCAGACAAACACGACCCTATAGTACCCCACTCCATTTCCATGGAGTGTCCCGACAGGTGTAGTTTACAGACACGAGAAGTAGACCAGGCAGTAGGGATGGAGCAGGGAGTGGCTGCAGTGAGCGTGTGCTCCCTTTCGGGGCGATGGGGGGCTCTACAATTGGACAACGGTGATGACTGCACAACCTCAACGTACAAACAGTCACTGAGTCACATTAAAAAGTGCTGAGACAGAATGCTGATCAGCGGTTGCCTAGGACTCCAGTGGGAGAAGGGACGGATCGCAAAAGGGCGTGGAGGGGCTTTGGGGTGACGGGAGCGTCTGTGGGTGACTGGTGGTGGTGGCTGCACAACTATGACTGTCCTCAAAACCATCAAACTGTGCACTTGCAATGGGAGAATTTTACATTATGCAAATTATACCTAAATAAAACTCCTGAAAAACCTTGGGCAGACTTTCTAGGGTCACTATATACACGTCATACTTGCCCCCCCCCATCTCTCTGCTTCTAAGAACGGCTCTGTGAAATAGCTCTGGGTGATTTCTAACCTTCATGAGAGCTGTTTGAACCTCCCGACTAGCTATCTGAGTAGCCCAACGAGTGACATCTAAGTAATCTGCAAAGAGTGAACATTATGCGATGTATCTGCATCTCTGATTAAATCGTACCAAACCAGCCCCTTGGAGCTATCATTACGTAGGAAGCGCCCATCATCATCATCATCACAGAACTCCACGATTCTTAACTCGCATGGCAAATAGGCTTCAATTTAGCCCCTGCTCACTTATTAAACTATTCCGGTACCCAAAGCTGGAAGGAGGCTTTATTTTGGTGGCACTACCTTGTGGTGCCACAGAATTGCCCTCCTTTTTCTTTCCGAGGCTGGGATGAGAGCCAGCGGAGCAGTGGGTGAGCTGACACCACCACCTCGGAGCCTGGGGCACACCGTGATTACCCCATGTGGTAATAACAATTTGTATTCTACAGAACTAAAATCTAGTCAAGCACTCACATCACTTTAACTTCATAAGACTGTGTAGTACAATGGCTTCCAACAATTTTGAAGCTACAAATCCCTGATGGAGAAAATGATAAAGCCCTGAAACACTTCAGTGTTCAAGTAGACTGAGGCTCAGAAAAGGAAAGTGATTTCCCAGAAGGTGCCACTGTGTTAGCGGGCTAGGATAATAACCCAAAGTTAGCTGTGGTCCGTCGTTTGTGTGGCTTGTTTATTGATCTCTACACAACAATACCCTCCCAATCACCCCGTCATCTTGGTTTTCTCACTCCCCCAAACATTCAGATGCTAGTTAATATAAACTGTGAGGTCATTTTGGGGTCTTCCCCTCCTCTCCGTTTCTCCGGCCTCAGCACAGATCTCGTCACCTCTGACCTGGACTAGTGAGGAGCACCATCTCTCCCAGGCCACCCCAACCCAATCCTCTCTGCGGAGCTGGCCCTCCTCTGTGGTCCCAGGTTAGACACTTCTTGGGGTTTCTAATGCCTGCAGGGTAAAGTTCAAACTCCACAGGTCCAAGCATGGACCTTCCTAATTATACACAGACCTCTCTCTCCAATCTTATCTCTCACTTCTCCACCCAACCACCCTGGACAAAAGTTATGGTGAGCAGTGCAGCCTTCCCTCCGCACAACAGATTAGCCTCTTTGTGGACGCTTACTGTTCGCAAAGCTCAGTGCTAAGTACTCTACACCACCGCCCCATTTAACCTTCACGACAACCCAGAGGGTAGGTGTCTCACCACCCCAGTTTACAGGGGAGGGAAGTGAAGCTTAGAGCACGCCTCTGGCTGGCTGCCCCCCATGCTCTTGTAGTTGGCCTGGAAGGCCCTGCCGCTCCTCAGCTGCTGCCCCCTGCATCCCCCAGCAGAATCTTTGAGACCCTACTCAACTGTCCTTCCCCAATCATGCCACTCTTCCCCCAGAGTTAACACTTCTTTCTCTGGAGCTCCCGCACTACTCTGCACATTCCTGATTAGACATTCTTGTCGCACCGCATCATAATGATCTGTACACATTCCAATCTACCGGTTGGACTGTGAACCCATGAGAATAAGAACAGCTTTTAGAAAACCAACCAACCACCAACAACAGAACTCTCTCTTGTCCCTAAGTCTGGCGTGCAGTAGCCAGCCAATAAACGAACCAGGTGTTAGTTACTGTATGATACGTGGTTTCATTCACCCCTCTTCCTTCCTTACACGTTCTGTTTCAGAGCCTTGCTACCTTGGAGCTCTGGTGGGCAATCTATTCCCGACAGCTTGCCCTCTGGCCACTTTCCCCCCCACTTCTCTTTTTTACCAACAGTGGACTAATTCCTCCAAAACATAGTTCTGAGCCTGGCTCTTCTCTGTTCACAAACACCCTTGAGTCCTCGGTGCTTACCAAGTAATGTATAGATTCTTTACTCGGGAATTTCAGAGTGTCTATGATCTGGACTCCATGATTTCATCTTACCGTAGCTCATTCCCCCCCACCAAACCAAATTATGTTACTTCCTATTTTCTGAAATCACACAAAATCCCTGTACATCTGACCACTGACATGCCCCACCTTGCTCTCCAAAACTGCTGTAGGAGTCTCACCTTCTTCAAATCGGACTTGATCACCCTGACTAAGCCTTCCTCTTTTTGGCACATGGGCAAAAACTACAACTCTTCTGAAATCCCACAGCATTATGGTTTTACTTTCTTTTGTGGGATTTAATCCACTCTGCAGAGTTCTGCTATGATATAGATACATCTTAGCTCATCTATAATCTCCTTGTCATCAGCTATTCTTCCTTATAGAGCTATACCCAACTGATCATCTTATACCTGGTAGGTGCTTAACAAAGTGAGTTTGGTGCATTATTAAAATAACATAAATGTTAGGCTATGGTAAAACCTAACTCTTATGCATTGAAAAAATTAATGTGAAGTCAAACTAATTGAAGAACTTCACAATCACCCACAAGGCTATATTATACGGTGGTGTGTTAAAAACCAGTTTTGGAGGAAAAAGAAAACAAACTGTCCTTAACTGGCCCATATCTTAAAAAGTCCGATCAGTCAAGGATGGAAAAATCATCCAAACCAACAGGAAACATCACAGAGTGACTGACAGCCACTGGTAAACACTAGGCCCTTTTAAACCTGCATGATTCCCTTAGTGCTTACAAACCATACAGCGATTCCACGTTCTACCCTTGAGAAGACTGAGGCCAAGAGAAGTTCAACAGTTTGCCCAACATTAGAGATCTTCTGAATGGCAGAACCAGGGTCCAAACCAAACTAGAAAGAGACATTTGCCGAAAGACTAAGGAGTTACAATGGATTCTCATCACTTAAAAGAGCCTCATCTATGACAGCAAGTTTCAACTGTTTTGCCACAATAATTTTCAAAACATTCAATACCTGACTAGCCAGGAGCACTAATCTCTTCCCCTTAGACTGTCAAATTAAAACATGACAACGGCCAACACGACAATTGCCGCCTGGTGTGAATGGATCAAAATTATACCTAATTTTTTTGTCAGATTGCCAAAAAATATATTTTTTGCTGTGCCACAGATTTTTAGTAATTAGTTTACGTGCGTCACGAGATGAAAAAGGCTGAAAATCACTGATCTCTGGCATGTTTCAACACTACCACCAGCTGCTGAGTCTACGCTGCATCAGTAAGAACAGGACCCCTGTGCTGCTGATCCCATTCAGCCAAAGGCGTTATTGGGTGACGTGGTGGGAGACCCGCAGTAACACTAAATTCTTGTGCCTGTACCTTTGTAATGTTCAGGGAGCACTACGGACCAGTGTAAATGTTTCACTGCATGTTCAAGCAACAGTTTCAGGAATTCGCTCAGCCGGTCTTTGCGCTCACAACACAGCTTACCACTAGGTGGCAGAAGTACACCGCTAGGGACTTCGGGGAGTTCTCCACAAAGCTTTACAAACGAAAGCAGCTTGACATTTTCCGATTCTTTTTCACGGTAATATGAAATCTGGTTTAACTGCTTAGAGTTTTAAAAAATATTTTGTCACTTTTAGAGTGGCTAGTGACAAACAAATGATTCTAACATAAAAGGTTACTCTCCCTGATTGAAAACTGCATTGTATTTGAAGTATAATGTACACAGGTTTCAACCTTTTTGCACGCAGCAACAGCTACAGCTTAAACTAGCTTTAAACATGAAAGTAGAGCCATGCTATCAGTAAATTTTTAAAGAGAACCACACTGGATACTAAGTACAATAAGGACTGAAATCTAGTTTTGTGTGATGCTGTACAGGATACACAAAAACTGCTTTTAACCTACGAAGACTGGAATTCTTGCCCTTTGCAAAGTTTTTTTGTTGTTGTTTGCTTTGTTTGTTTCTTTTTGCTTCTAAATGTCAAGATAAGAGAGAAAATTTGGGATTTCTGGCCTCTAGAACTGTCACAAAATAAATGTCTGTTAGTTGAGAAAAATAAAATAAAATAAAATAAAAGAGAAGGGTTCAGGTTATATTGTACAAGCACTTCTCTTCAAGGAAAACTGAAGATCACCAACAGACAAAATAAAAATTGGACAAAATTATTATATTTTCTCTTCTTGATATTTATATTAAAAGTACAAGAGGAAGATTGATGTGTTCTATAAGAATTTTGAGGAAATGAAGACGACTTAAAAATGTGATTATTGTCTTGAGGCACATTTGTAGAATTACCCATCAACATGTGTGCAATTGTAATAGCATGTGCCAGGCCCGCCTGCTACCTTCAGTGACCCCTGGTGGGTAGAAGTTCAATCATATATAACCTAGGATAGCACATGTACGTGTGAAACTTTATAATGGTCACATCACTCGAGGAAGTAACTAAGGTAGAAACTAAGGCTTGCATATGTTCACTTAGTAAGTACTCAGAAATCGAATATTTTAATGATTTTTTTAACCTAATTTTGTTAAACAAAAAATAAAATCCCCACCTTAACATAAAAACCCTCTGGACCTATGTCAACCCTTTTTTGGGGGGTGGGCATCCCAAACCACCAGTGAGGCAGTTCAGGGTGTTTGGTGGAAGGAACCGTGGGCCTCATCTCATCAGCAGGAAGGAGTGAAGCCCAGGCTGGGTCAGGCCAACTGTAAAGCAGAGCTTGGAGAGCTGCAATGCCTTCCCAGGCACGGCGGCAAGTCCTGTGTCCTCACAACTGTCCCACAAGGCTTTTTTGGAAATCTGCAAATGAGCAAGTGGTGCTCATATATGAGATCTCTGGAAGACATTCTTGCCCCGAGGTCTGACACACACCTAGATCCACAAAAATGAGGCCAACTCACTGCGCTGGCTGCCCAGGGGTCCTTAGGGCTGATTTAGACCTCCTGAAAGTCATCTGTAGCAGGCTTTGCTTTCTAAGTCTCTCTGTAAAGAGGCTGTGTTGGCTTGCACAAGATGTGTATTCATTCACTGGCAGCATTGAGCCAAAACTGAGATCCTGTCCAGGGATCACTGGGAAGGAGCAGTTGCTAGGGGATTACTTTCCATGGCAAGCACCCACTTACACCTGTAAAACAGTCTAGAAATATATGTGAGGAATAATGTGCAATATGCACACATGGATGCATTCCCTCATCTTTCAGCTCTGTTAGGTAATACTGCCTAATGCATTCATAGAGCGGAAATTATACCGTCAGGTGAGGTTGTCTGGATGCTTGACAGGATATGAAAAGAACACTGCTTTTGTGGCCTTGACAGTCATTAGTTGATTCAATTCATGAGATGCTTATGTTCTCTAAAAATAAGTACAAATGCCATCATAAAAATTTCTTTGAGCAGTCACTGCTCAGGGCCTGGCAGGTGTCAAACCACACATTCCTAATTCATTGCTAGGCAATAAAACAGACTTGGAACATGTAATGATCTCTCAGCACAAAGAACCTCATTTAGCGTATGCACTCCGTTGAAAGGAATACGGAAGCCATTACAAATAGGGAAAAAAGAAATGTATGGGTAATAGCAAATGCTTCAAAAATCAAAATTTTGAGAGCCCCTATTAGCTGCCTAAAGTGGAAGACAGGTCTTTTTCTCCCCCCACCCCCTCCCCAGTCCACACACAATCCAGCACGTAGCTGGTGCTCAATAAAATATCTTTTGAATAAATGGTGTAGAAGGTGCCATCTCAAGGAATTTTCTACATTAGCAATTCATTTGAAAAGAGATAAGATGACCTCTGAGTGTGCTCAACAGCAACTTGACACGAACAACTGTGACAGCAGCACAATCGGGGAGAGCCCGCCTCTGCCACGGAAAACACCCCTGCACGTGGGCAGCCTCCAGCGGAGATGAAGGGCAGCGCCGTAGGAGCACCCCTCGCACTGCGGATCGCGTAGGAGAGGTCCCTGCCCTGCACTTACCTCCTTCCTTTCTTCCAGACCCGAAGCCCCACCGAGGCTCAGCTGGGTGTGGCTGCTGGAACGGCTGTCCTCACTGCCTTTGTTACAAGTGGCTTGCACCGAATCTGGAAAGGACACAAGACCTTCTGCCCTTTCATCACTGTCCACTGAACTCAGGGACAGCGCACTGAGATTGTTGGCACACTTGGCATTTCCTGAACCGGGGCTCTGAGGGCTAGGGGGCTTGGGTGTGGTGGGCCTTAGCGGCGTGACAGGCTGCTCAGGTTCCAACATAAACTGGCTGCCAGGTTTTGGTTCATGGGAATCTTGGTGCGATACTTCCTGGGCAGTTGAACTTGGTGATGAGCTGCCAGCGCAAGGACCGACGCTCTGGGCCTCCAGAGGGAACACCGCGGTCTCCACATCCAGGTGGGGGCCCCGCGGGCCGGCCGGGCTGAAGCTCGGGGCCGTGGCGCACCTCCTGCGCTCCAGCTCCACGCTGCTGGACACCCGGCGCGAGTAGTCCTCGTGCAGGCGGCTGCAGGGCCTGGGCCGCGGGGCGGTGTCACTGGGCCCGGCCACCCCGGCCCTGGGTCGTTCTCGCTTCAAGGCTGCCTCGGTGGCGCTGCTCACCAGCCTGAGGACCCGATCAAAGTCCTTGGCCCTGATGGGGCTCTTCCAGCGTTTCGTCCTCCTCTCGGACCCGCCGAGCTTCTCCGAGTCCGCTGAGCAGCTGCTTAGCGTTCGTCGGGGCGTGGGCCTGTCGGGCGCCGTCCTGAGGTCCGCGAGGTTGGAGGCAGACTTCCTTTTGAAGGAGCCCTTCCTCAGGAAGTTCAGGTTGTCCGTGCTCTTGCTCCTCTGGGAGGAGATGCTGTTGTTCTCGGAGTCTTTCACAAGGATGGCGCACACTGGGGGCTCCTGGATGGCAGAGGGCAAGGGCAGGCCGTGGTGCTCGCAGTCCCGGAGGCTGATGCGGCCCAGGCCATAGGCACGGCGCAGGCTGCGGGAGCGGTGCGTGCTCCTCTGGAAGGCGTCGTCCGCCTCCTCCGGCTCCGAGCCATCCGATGCGGGCCCAGGCTGCGGGAGCCCACTGGCGGCTTCCGAGGAGCCGCGCCTGCCTGCTGGGACTACCACGGCCGCCCCATTTGGGAGGGCCGGGCCCAAATCCAGCTCCGAGGCCTCCTCCTTGGCTGCATCGGGCCCCTCGCGGTTTTGAATTCCTTGAAGGACGGAGGACTTCAGTTTTTTAAAAGATCCCATCTTCCGAAAGGAGGCCAGGGCGTTCCAGGTGGAGGAGTGCCCCATCAGGACCATGGAGCGGGGCCTCTCGGAGTTGGCACCTGTCCTCTTCCTGCTCGCTGAGAAGAGGCGCACGAGCTTGGCAGGCCCTAGCCTGGAGTCCTGGGCTTCGGTGTCACCACCGCATCCTCCGTTCTGACAGGCTGGGTAAATCACCATGTTGGGGTCTAGCGGTTCCGAGACTGAGCAGGGGATTGCAGCAACTCGCCCATGGCCGTTCTGGGCTGTTGTCATGTTCTCGGGGCCAGAAGCCTGTGGCCACAGGGCAGCGTGGTTCAACCCCACGTGCGCACCGGTGTCCACTGGCCCCAGGTGCGGGTCTTCATCTCGGAGGCTGCTGCCCACCTGGCTTTCACACCTGCTTTGCACATCGGGCTCCTCCTCAGTTGTGGCCACTGTCTGCAGCAGAGAAGAAAACAGGATTTAGCTATTTCCCCCGCGCAAGAGCCTTTGTAAACAGGGGCGCTATTTTGTTTAATAATTGCTAACAGACAAAAAGGCATGACCCATAAATGGGCTAATCAAACACAAATAGTGTTTTTTTTTAAGATTTTATTTATTTATTTTTAGAGAGGAGAAGGGAGGAAGAGACGGAGAGAAACATCAATGTGTGGTGGCCTGTCATGTGTCCTCTACCAGGGACCTGGCACAACCCAGGCATGTGCCCTGACTGGTATTCAAACCTGGGACCCTTTGGTTCACAGGCCCGCACTCAATGCACTGAGCCACACCAGCCAGGGCAAAGGAAAAAGTTTTAAATTAAGTTAAAATTTTACTTTTTAAAAAAAATTTCATTTCACAATACATTAAAGGGAAGAATGGAAATATACATTCCTTTTAAAAAAGGTAATTATGGTTTGTGCTTTCAATATGAGGGTAAACTTGAATCCATTGAAACTTGTTTAAGGAAAAGTTTTGAAAAACTTCTGGAAAAAGCCAAGGCATCATTCAAGTCTATCTTCTCTTTATTTAAAAAAAGAAAATTTTAGTTTCAAATAATAAAAAAAGCAAAGATTTCAAAATGTGTCACAGTGAAATGTCAACTTCAGTTCAACACACCTAATAGTGTGCTTAGTATATGAGGTCTAGCGCAAGGAGCTGTGATGGAGACCAAGATGCTCTCGGCTGCCTACTGTCTACAGAACACCCCAAACTCGAATGAGCGAGCTACGCAATGCCCCAGGGACACAGGAGTGAGAGAAGCCACACTGAGGTCGCGTTAGGTCAGCTGTGTGCAGGAAACCACGCGAGCGAGGGGCTCCTGTCAGCAGCATCCTAACTGGCCAAGGAAGAGAGAAACATGAGGATAATACCGAGGTACTAGAAATCCAGAAGCGAAAGTTTAATTCAATACTGCACCTCCTTCTTCCCTCCCACATGCCCTACAGTCCACCACACACCTGAGCTCATGATTTTCTGTCTCCCCCACAACCCCCTAAATGAAGTCTGCTCTCCTTAACTCTTTCCATCAGGCCAAGCCCTCCTAGGCCTTCAAGAGCCAGTTCAAAGGTCACAGTATCCCTGGTCTCAACAAATGACTAGTCAATGAATGAAGAAAGGGAGGGTTATGATAGTAACCATAATAACCACAGACTACCATTTATTAAGGGCTTACTATATGTCAGGCTCCTATACTAAGTGCTTTAGAAACAGCGTGCCACTGAGCACTCCTGCAAACCTAAGAGGACGACAGAATGACTTCCATTTTGCAGATAATGTAATGGCCACTTGGGCAGATTAGGTAATCTGTCTGGGGATCCTGCAGCTGACCCTCCAAAGCCTGTGAACTTCTCCACTGCTTCAAACTCACGATCAAACAGAAAGGCAGAGGTGGGACAAGCACCTCAGGTGTCTGACTCCAACTTCTGCACCTCGTGACATAACCCTGACTTCAGGGAAATCCCAGAAGTCCCGATGATGCTGGTCCAATGCCATTACCTCCACAGGTAAAATTAAAAGCAGAAGAGGACGGGAAAGTTATATAAAGATTTTGAGATTAGGTCCCAATTTAACTTAGCCTTCTCGAGTGCAGAAGAAAATCTGACTTCATGCAAAGAGGTCTGATGGGCTTCTACTCTCCCAATTCTCAAATTGGTTTTTATTTGCCCTTGTGTCATGCCCAGCTGGGAGGGATTCCCAGGGACAGCCATAGTTAAAGGACTGATTCCATCTGCGACCAGGTACACTACAGAGACTTCAACGTCTGGAGCCTTTCTGAAGTTCAGTCACCCAATTCCATTAATTAGAAGCCTGATGGGCTTCCACATGCTCCCTGTAGTTTAATGTTCTAATGGGAAAACCAGGAGCCTGAAGAGCTGGGGGGTGCATTTGAATAAGCCACATAAACTGAGTCTCGAATCATCCCAGCATTGAGACTGGATGTGACATCTACCCAGTTACAAAAGGAGTCCACCACTCAGCATGTCCTGTCCACCTGGACTTACTCTAGGAGGGACGGAGATTGTGGTTGTTTCACCTTTTCAGAATCTGGAAACAAAGTAGTTACTTGGTAAGGGTCAAGTCCAGTCCCAAACACTGGCTGTATAATTATGTAGAAACAGTCTCGTCAGGACTTTCACTGGATACAGAGAACAGGCAGGATCCCTTATGGTGTAATCTGGTCGGACACCACAACCAGAGGGCACTAGGAGACCTTTTATAACGCAGGATGAGACTGTTAAGCTGACCCTGAGGAAAGCACTTGACTTAATGCTGGGTAGTTTGAGAACGCTCTGTGGAAGACATGGGGCCAGGCCTGGGCTGTAGACTCGGTACTGTCACGGGGATCTCCAGTGCAGTGACTTCGGGAGTCTGTGCTTCAGTGCCATGTTTAAAAGGACAGAGGCCAACATTTATGTATTATCATCCAACTCATCCATTCATGAGCCTCTGTTGGACACAGAGATCTACGCAGGCCCTGTGACAAGGTGATGGCCCTGACGGGAAACTGGCACAAGCAAAGGAAAAGTCAGAAATATAAGTATGATTAGGAAGCAGTGTATTTGGGTGACCAGCTGTCCCAATACGCCCAGGGGTAAGACATTTCCCAGCAGGTGGGACTCTCATGGCTGAAACTGGGGCAGTTCCTGGCAAACTGAGCAGACTGGCCACCCTGCAGTGAGTAAAACGATATAGTTGAAAGGATGGCTCAGGGTAACATAGTAGCAGAAATTAAGGTGAGAACAGGTTTAGAAAAGTGGATGTGCCACTGCAGATGTCACCTTCTTTAGGAATTTCTTCCTTATTCCCCTCAAATGAATTAGATCCATTACTCTGCAGGTTACAGGCATCTCCTCAAATTGCTTTACCCAAACTTTTACAATGGTAGGTTTATACGGCTGCCTTCAGCAGAAGACGCTGGTCTCTTAAACAGGAAGGATGGTGTGTTTTGCTCACTTAGATTATATAACTTTATCTTCATGTGAAATTGTACCAGTTCTCCTGCCTTGCCAATACCTGTGCCAAGGTAACAATCCATTACTGGGCACCACCATTATTTTTCCACTGTGAAGATGTTTAGATTTTTACAACACTAAAAATTCTAAATATTTATGTAAAACTGAAGTTTTAGGGTACAGATCCAATAAAATACATGCAGCAAATCAGTTTCTAATTAGGGCAACGTGCTTCTTAAAAGACCACTGCCTCACGATTTCGTCCATGGAGCTGAACAACGTGATTGTTGTGTGCTACTTGGAATGAAACAGAAAATCACGGAAGAAAGCTTTTCCTGGAATTTCCAAGTAGCATACCAAGTTGCATTACTTAGAACTAGCCCTATGACCTCTATTAACAAGGGTTGCAATTCAGTCGGTGGTTTTGCAGCAAGTCTTGTAAATTGTGGGAGCTCCGCCAGAGATATTTTTGAACAGAACTACAAGAAGGAATTTGAGATGGGAATATTGTGAAATCCATTGTCTACGGGCTAGATTCTGGGGTGTATGAACTTTAGAACAGAACATTTTAGAGGTCTCAGAACATCATGAGAGGTCTCTGAAAACAACTATGACCAGTAATTTTTACATAAGAACTTGTACTTGAATTTGAAATTCAGAAATATACACCAAGTTAAAGGTACAAAAAAAGGTTTTTGTAAGATGCTGGTATAAATTATAGAAAATGCAACACTGGGGGAAAACATTGAAATCTGAAATGCTTAAGGAGCAGAAGTATAGATCCTTGAATCACAGCACTGGAGGGCATTGCCCTAAGGAGCATGGAACCCCTAAATGCAAAGATTAGGACACTGGGCGCAGGGGATCGGAGACTTACCCATGATTAAGCTACATATGTGAAAGCACAGTGGGCTGAGCATCAGAGGGACCAGGTTCTGCCCCAGCAGTGCCCCCTACTGGCCGAAACCTGGTGGTGATCATAGACTTCCTTTCCTTCCCTCAGTAGTCACCAAATCTAAGAGATCCTTGCTCAGTGTGAACAGCCTCAGTCTTATTTCCAGCCTTTAGGACCTTCACCTGGATGACTGCATTAGCCTCCTGACAAGTCTCCTGTCTTCTAGTCTGACTCTCATCCAATCTAGCCACAGCGTCCTTCCCAAACTGCAAATGGAGTCATGTCATTTCATTTAGTGTCACTGGCTGCCTTTGGAGATGTTGAGATGTCAAATCATCTAAGCCTAGCACACAATACAGTGAGCCTTTCTCATACTGCTATGCTTTAGGGTATTTCCTTGTTTGCTCTCAGAGTATTCCCCCAGTCATTTTTGTCTCTGTAGTGCAGGAACCACAATTCCCAGGCTCCTGTGATGAATGGCTTCTGGCCAGATCGGCCAGTTAAGAAGTATTGGTGGAAGATGCCAGGGTATTTCTCTCTCTGTTTAGGCTGCTGCAGGGGCCTCTCCAGCAGCTTCTGAGGCTCTTGTTTGCCTCTGGCTGCTGCAGGGCAGCTCCTCCTGCCAGGTGGTGCAGTGTCTGGCGTAATAAGCATGACCTCTTCCCTCTATCCCTGCAGGCTAAGGGTGGTAGCACCTTCCTGCTACTGCTCATTTGAGTTCCTCATTGTCTTCTCTTTTGTTTCTCAGCTGTGTAGAAGTAATCCCTACATGAACGATCTTTGTTCGAAGACACCTAGAGATGGTCCTCTTTTCCTGACTGATGAATGCATGGTCTGCCTAGCTTTCATTAATTCACATCACCTCTTCCCTAGAGGCACTCTGGCCCTCCTAGCCAACTCAGACGCCTCTCCCGAATGGGCTCGCTGCACTGGTGCATGGCTATTTTAGAGCTTCCCATGCTGCTCCGTAATTCTGGTTTTCTGTCTTTCTCCACTAAACTCTGAAAAGGTTGAAAAGTTCTTTCAAGGCAGAAACCCCATCTTATCTAACTCTGTTCTCAGCATGCAGTCAGTTCTGACTGAACGACTGAGGATATACCTGCTTCTTTGACATAACTTCAGTGTGTCAACCTAACATTTGGGGCCAGACCATTCTTAGTTGTGAGGCCTGTCCTAGGCACTGTGGAATGTCTTAGCAGCATCCCCAGCCACTGCCTTAAAATGATGCTATTAGGAAGAAGAAATATAAAACATAGAAAAGGCTCTGAAAACCATGAAAGTGCCATGAATTAGTTTCACCATGGTTTCTTTGAAACTACTGAAATTGATCATTTTCAGTCATCAAACAGAGTGTGCTATTTATTGCTTAATGGTACTGATTAATAGTTTTTTTTTAAGATTTAATTATTTTTAGAGAGAGAAAGGGAGGGAGAGAGGGAGAGAAATATCAGTGTGTAGCTGCTTCGGTTGTGCCCCCTACTGGGAACCTGGCCCGCAACCCAAGGCATGCACCCTGACTGGGAATCGAACTGGCGACCCTTTGATCACAGTCCAGCACTCAATCCACTGAGCCACACCAGCCAGGGCAACAGTTTTTTTTTAACAGTAATATTGTTAGCAGCTATAGATTCCTGTGGCAAAAAGCTCAACTTAATGAATATTTATACTCTATTATTATAATAGCTGTATCTAATTTTGCAAATGCTTTTTAAAAAATTGATGTGTATTTTTTTAAATTCTCACCTGAGAATACGTTTGTGTTCAACTGAGAGGAAGGTGGGGGGAGAGAGGAGAGAGAAAGAGAAAGACATCAATGTGAGAGAGAAAAATGGACCAGCTGCCTCCCATATGCTCTCCAACCAGGGATCAAACCAAACCTGCAGCCTTTTGGTGTGTGGGATGATGCTCCAACCCACTTATCCACCTGCCCAGGGCTGTAAATGCTGCTTTGTACATTCAATGAGAAGGAAAATTTAATAAGGAAAGTAGCATATTTTGCTGTGTGTAATGTGCTCCCGTATATAACATGCACCCATGTTTTTGTGTGCATTATGCACGGGATTATCATATCCATGATATGTAATCATTATTCCCATATATAGCTTGCATCCTTATTTTTTCCTCAAAAATATGGGCAAAAAATGTGCATTATACATGGCAAAATACAATAAATATCGATATGTTAATAGTTACTAACTGATCACTTTTTAACTATCAATACAGATACAGTCTTTCATTTTAATAGGTAATCAATTGATCTATAAAAAGTAATTTCAATGCTCAGATTTCATAAATTACATATGTGAGTTAATATGACAAGAATTTTATAAGTAAATGTTTCATAACACACTTAAAACATGGTTAACATTAATGTGCAAGTGTAGATATGATTAAGATCTACTTCAATTCATCTGTCTGAATGTCAATCGGCAA
>VMDR010014932.1:0-22924 GCA_007922815.1 Macrotus californicus | reverse complement strand
GGAAATACAATGCACCAAAACTTCTGAGATGCAGCAAAAGCAGCTCCAAGAGGGAAGTTTCTAGCAAAATGCCTGCCCCCAGAAACAAGAAGAATCTCAAATAGACAACATACTGTACACCTTAAGGAACTAGAAAAAGAACAAATGAAGACCAAAGTTAGGAGAACAAAGGGAATAAAGATTAGAGCAGAAATAATGAAGTAAAGTAATAAAACACAATAGAAAAGATCAATGAAACCAAGAGCTGGTCCCATGAGTAGATAAACAAAATTGACAAATGTTTAGCTAGACTGGTGAATAAAAAAAGAAAGAGGACTCAAATAAATAAAATCAGAAATAAAAGGGGAGACTTTATAACTGATACCACAGAAATACAAAGGATCATAAGAGACTACTGTGAACAATTATATGCCAACAAATTGGACGACATAGAAGAAATGGAAAAAACTCTTAGAAATATGCAACCTACCAAGACTGAATTAAGATGAAATAGAAGACCTGAACAGACTAATTATTAGTAAGGGGACTAAATCAGTAATCAAAAACCTTCCAACTACCAAAGTCCAGGACCAGATAGCTTCATTGGTGAATTCTACCAAACATTCAAAGAATTAATACACATCCTTGTCAAACTCTTCCAAAATATAGAAGAGGGAATGCTTCCAAATGCTACAAAGTTATTTTATGAAGCCTGCATTACCGTGATACCAAAACCAGACTGGGATGTCACAAGAAAACAGACTCATAGGTCAATATCCCTGGTGAATGTAGATGGAAAAATCCTGAACAAAATAATAGCAAACTGAATTCAATGAAACATTAAAGGGTCATACACCATGATCAAGTGGAATTTAGTCCAGGGATGTGAGGATGGCTCACCATCCACAAATCAATCAATGTGATACACCAAATTAACAAAATGAAGGACAATATTGTCTTACAACTTCAATAGATGTAGAAAAATCATTTCCCAAAATTCAACATCCATTAATGGTAAAGGTGTCAACAAAGTTGATACAGAAAGAATGTACCTAAACATAATAAAAACCACATTTAACAAGCCCACAGCTGACTTCATAGTCATTGCAAGGCTGAAATCTTTTTCTCTACGATCAGTCACAAGATAAGGATATCCATTCTCATCACTTTTATTCAAATCATATTGGAAGTCCTAGCCAGAGCAACTAGGCAAGAAAAAAGGCTATCTAAATGGGAAGAGAGTAAGTAAAACTATCACTCTTTGTAGATCACATAATAATTTACATAGAAAAACCAGAAAGACTCCATCAAAAAACTTAAAACTAATAGACGAATTGGGTACAGTTGCAGAATGCAAAACCAATACACTAATATTTGTTGTTTCTATACAGTAATAATGAAATATCAGAGAAATTAAGAAAGCAATCCTATTTACAATTATATCAAAAAGGATAAAATGCTTAAGAATATATTTAACCAAGAAATGGACAGACCTGTGTGTTGAAAACTGTAAGACATTAATGAAAGAAACTGAAAAAGACACAAACGGAAAGACATTTTATGCTCACGGATTGAAAGAATTCACGTTGTTAAAACTTCCATGCTACCAAAAGTAATCTACAGATTCAATGCAATCCCTGTCAAAATTTTAATGACATTTTTCACAGAACTAAAACAATCCTAAAATTTGTATGGAACCACAAAAGACTTTGAATAGCCAAAGCCATCTTGAGAAAGAAGAACAAAACTGGAAGCATCGTGCTCCCTGATTTCAAACTATATTACAAAACTATAGTAATCAAAACAGTATGGTATTGGCATACAAACTGATACTTAGATCAATGGACTAGAATAGAGATTCCAGAAATAAACCCATGAGTATATAGTCAAGTAATTTATAAGAAGGGAGCCAAGAATATGCAATGGGAAAGGACAGTCTTTTCAATAAATGGTGTTGAGAAAATTGGACAGCCACATGATAAAGGATTAAACTTGAGCACTGTTTTCCACCATACACAAAAGTTAGCCTAAAATGGATTGGAAACTTGAATGTAATACCTGAAACTACAAAACTCCTAGAAGAAAATAGGTAGCAAGCTCCTTGGCATAGGTCTTGTTGGAAGAAATGGGTGATTTTTTTAAAGTTTAAATAAATTGAATAATTCATAATTAAAAAATATTAAAAATAGAATGTTCAACTTGTAGAGGCGGTGTGAGCCAATGTTATTTTACAAATAAAGAAATTGAGGCCGTAAATTACTGGACTTACACGAGGTGACATGGCTGATTGATGCTAAAAATGGAACTAGCAGCTAATCCCTTTTCAGCATGTTTTGGGTATCAAGGGGCAGAACAGTTGATTTGGAATTAGGAAACCACAGTTCATTATCTCCCTTCGGTATATACTACTTCAAGCAGATCCCTTAACATCTAACAAATTATTTTCTCATCTATAAAATAACAATGCTTTCTGTCCTACCTACCCATCAGGGTGGGAGGGTCAAGTATATGAATATGATGTATGAACCTTAAAGAACTATGCAAATGTAAGCCATGATGTAGTCTAGATATGATCCATATGGGGATTGTTCTCAGGAATGGCAAAAATATGATTCATTCTAATGATTTACCTGAGATCATTCAATGATAGGTAAATATTGCACTGCTTTGAACCTCCTCAGTGATATTCAGGTTGATGAGTCTATCAGGTTATGTGATGGTTTTTTCAGCTTATCACCAGTAATCCCAGTAGTAAGTATTATAAGTTAAAATTTTTATCAATACAAAATTTTTTGAATGTTTTCACACAACTCTATCATGTTTCTGTAAGTGCATTTCTTGAAGAGGCCAGAGTTTGGGGGGATTTCTTGATTGACCACAATCTGTTTCCTTCAACATCCAAAAGGTGCTAGGGCTACAGCAAAGCATTTGAGCTAAAATTTTGTATTTGCTCATAATTCAAGTTACTGGTACTTATTCAGAGACAGTCCAGGTAATCTTGTCATATACAATATGGCATGGTGGTCATAAACCATCTCAAAGGTGAAATATGTATGGTTGACTTCCAGAGACTACAGAAAGGAAAAACATTCTAAATTACAAGTTGGAGAAATGTCAACCTCCTCAAACCGGATTTCAAGTTTTGAAGTCTTTTTGTTAGCCGTTGTTCAGCTCTTTACATATATGATGAATTTTGAGGAGATTCAAGACTATGCTGAAATGAAAGACATTTTATGGCTTGGATAATAAGAGCTATTCTTGAAACTTACAGATTTTAAATATAAAAGTGATTAAGATGAATCGGTAGTGATGAAACATTTTTCATTATCCTGTTGTGCCTATGCGTGTTTAAATTTAAGATGGGGTTGGAGGGAGTAGCCTCGAACAACAAAACAAAAGACATAGGGAAAATTAAGTAAAAAAAGACCTTCCTTTTAGCACTATTCAAAAGGGCAAAAAATTACTAGTACAAATGCCTGAAAACCATGACAGGGATTGAATACAATAGGGTACAGCAGTACCCCCTTATCCGCAGTGTTGCCTTCCGTAGTTTCAGTTACCTGTAGTCAGTTGTGGTCCAGCAACACTAAATGGGAAGTTCTGGAAATAAACAGTTTATCAGTTTTAAGTGGTATGCTGCTCTGACTAGCATGATGAAATCTTGTGCCATCCGCTCTTTCTTGCCTGGGATGTGAATCATCCCTTTGTCTAGCGCACCTGCACTGCGTCCTGCTCCTGCCCATCAGTCACTTAGCGATGCCTAGGTTATCAGATCAACTGTGTTCAAGGCAGGTGAGCGTCTCATCCACCTCACTTCATCTCTCTTGCGGGTGTTTTGTCACCTTGCATTGTCACGAGCGGAATGCTGAGTACACTACCACAGATGTTTTGAAAGAAAGCAAAAGAGACCACATTCACATAACTTTTATTACAGTGTATTGTTATACTTGTTTTATTTTATTATTATTTATTGCTGTTAATCTGTGCCTAACTTATAAATTAAATTTCATCACAAGTCCACCTATACAGGAAAAAACAGAATGTGTAGGGCTCGGTACTATCTGTGATTTCAGGTATCCACTGGGGACCTTCGAATTCCCCCACTGGTAAGGGGTGACTACTATAGCCAGTCTATGGAGTATCATGCAGCCATTTAAATGTTTGTGAAGACTATGTGGTAACACGGAAAAAATTATTCCTGATATAATGTTAAACAAGATACAAAATTGTGTGTATTATGACTGCTTGTCTGTACAGTGTGAACCAGGTAAAATGGCTATACTACATTATAGCAGACTTTTTAAAATAAAGGTTCTTCTGTCTTCTCGAATGTCAGAGTTTCTAATCCTTGCAGTGTTCCTCTCCCAGGTCTTCGCATGACCTGCTCTTCTCATCCCTGTGCTCTCGGTACAGGTGTTGCCTCCTCAGAGCGACTTTCCCTGTTGCACCCGCCCCGCTGCTCCCACCACAGTGCCCCGTTTGGTGCTGCGAGAGCATGCTCGTCCATTTGTCTGGCACCCCTGCAGAACACAGCCCACATCCGCTTCACCCCTGCCGTCTGCGAAGCACAGGACATAGCACCCATCACAGAGTAGGCGCTTGAATATCCATCTGTTGACCTATAAATGCTACTGTAACTAACAAAAAATAATACAATTTTATGTCAGACATAAACTGATATGAAACAACAATGACTAAATCAGAGCCCAGTTGGGAACTTTTGTAATGAAAAAATCATCCTTTCATGAGAACAAAAGACTCAGGATTCCCACCACGGCTGTGTCTCTTCAGGTACCAAGGTAGCTAAGGAGCTGGTTAATAATCCGAAGGTGAATGGGATGAATGGAATTTGGTGCCAGGGAAGGCAGGTGGTCTTGAAGGCATGACCTCTGGATCTTGGTGACACCAGAGGAGCATTTTTGTTTTACAGCCTAAACCTTAGACCCAACGGAACCGAGTGTTTCTCTTTGCTGTCAGCCCTGGACTCCTGCCCATTGTCTCCCCAGCTCTTTTTTCCTGCAGTTCTTTCCTGCTGAGAGTTGGTTCAGTTCTCTCTCTCTCTCTCTCTCTCTCTCTCTCTCTCTCTCTCTCAAGGCATGCAGCTGTAGCTCGTTCACGTTCACTGCTGTATGCAGTGCGTGGGGGAACCACATCTTATCTATTGAACTCCTGATAGGAATTTGGGCTGCTCCTACAAACAGTACTAAATGTGGCTCTTGTAAGAGTTTCTTGAAGGCACTCGCCAGCAGAATCTCTGGGTCATAGGCTATGGGCATTTGGAACGCTAGACTGTTTTCCAGGAGGCTCGTACAACGTGCGGTCCCAACCGCGGTGTGCGAGAGTTACTGCCCCTCTATGTCAGAGTGTGTCACTCTTTGCACTGACGTTTGGGGTCAGATAATCCTCTGGGGGAGCTGGGGCTGGAGTGTTTAGCAAGGCTCCCAGCCTCTACTTACCAGATGCCCAGCACGCCCTCCCCTCAGTGTGACAACCAAAAGTGTCTCCAGATATGATCAGATGTCCCCCGAAGGAGGGGAGGCAAAACCAGCCTCTTTTGAGAATTACTGTTCTGTGTCTTTGCCAACACTTACTATCACCGTGTCTCTCATCCTGCCTGTTAACACCGCACATTCTGGCAGGTTGGTGCAGACAGATCATGTCTCAGAAGAGGAATGTCTTCAGGCTTCCAAACACAGCTTATTGGTGTTCAGGTGTTTTCCCATAATTGTCTTCTAAAACAAATTATTTCATTTCCAATATTAAGGGCTATCCTGATAAACCAATCCACATTCTTTAAGTTTTAATTAGGGTGGATCCACTAAACGAGGGGATTCCCAGGAGAACAGTGGGCAGAAGTTTGGAAACGTGGGCCAGCCAGGTTTGAGTGAGGTCATTTGCCTGGGCTGGGAGTTGGTAAGCCACATTGGAGAACCGCAGGAATGGACACTTGGTTTGCAGCAGGAATGGAAATAGACAAGATGAGGGGCGGAGTCTTGCCCAAACAATCACCAACACCTCTGCTCTGTGGTTTACACATTTGTGTTATAAGGTGCAATGAAAAGAATACATAATCATGAACTTAATTTGCCTAGTGCCCTGTTATTATTTTATTGAATTTAGCAAAGACAAGGAAAATGAAATAAATAAGCCACATCACCAAGTGTCACACCGGGAAAAAGGCTAAGCCTGGGTTCAAACCCAGCTTCTGCTCCAGAGCCCGAGATTGTACTCCGTGCCGCGCTCCCTCCCCCTGTGCTCCTGAGCTGACTTTCAAAGCGGGAACATGGCAGCCGTTTGTGGGAAGGACTTCTTGTTTGGCACCCTCGTTGTTTTGGTGGGTAGGCCACTGCGGGCTGTTGAAAGGCTTTAATTATCCATCATGAAAAGATATTTGCCTGCCTCCAGGAGAGCTTTTCTATGATTTGCGTTTCCATAGCATGGATCTGTGCCCACAGAACCAAGCAGGTGTTCCGCTGATGCTCATTTTGTTCATTTGAGATATGCCCTTATTTAAGAGACCTAAGTCTTGAGAATCCAAACTTACAAAACAGTTAAATTATTCTGTCTAGATACAAAAGAAAATGACTTTTTAGGACAGTTTACGGGGTTCTTTGAATTGGAATTCGTCTAATACAACTACTACTTGACAGAGAAACTAAAAGTTAATGTGTTAAGGTAACTGAGAAATGACAACAAAAATCCCTTTGAAATGAGAACAGAAGCCCGTGGGAAATATTTAAACAAATAAACAACAACAGCTAAATTAAACTTTATTCCTAACCAAACCTTTTCAAGAACACATCGCTGAAAAATCGTCTCTGCATCTCTGACTTATAAAATTCCTCAGGCAGGAGCTGTGCCCTTCAGACTTCAGTGCCAACGGATTTTTATGGTGAAGTTTTACTGCAGCAGAAGTGTCAGGCTAGCCTGATTTAGTGATGACCGACAAGTACCGCTGGTTAAAAAATTTAGTGATATCTGATACTTTGTTGCAAATTAAATATCTGTGGCCACTTTTCTATGGGCCTCTGTTATTGCCTGTTGCAGCTCTGGAACCCAAGGAGGCTGATTGCAATGACGTCAGGCAGTGATGTAAGAGCTGCTGGTAAAGGAGAACCTGGGCTCAGCGCCCTCCTACCTCTGCCAACGGCAGCGGTCAAGTTCAAGTGGGGGAAACAACTGATAATCTGAGGACACCAGTGTGTATGCGTGTGCGGGGCCTTTGGGACCAATCACAGGCAGAAACAGAAACAGAAAGGACATGGTCACCTGGAGTGAAATCCCTTTTATCCCAAAGCTTCAGCTTCCATGTTTTTTAAACATATACATGTGGAGCATTTTAGAACAATTTCCGCCCCTGTTGAGATGTAGTAGCACAATATCTGAGTTTCCTTGGGCAGTTTCCTTTTATACTTCGCCTTTTATAAAAGTGAAAATATCGCCCTCGGCCTCTAGTGCCATCTTTATGTCCCTGAACTTTCCCAATAATGCATTTTCTCATGTGGGAAACAACATATGGCTGTTTGGGGGATCCTAAGCCTGGAAAGCACTGGGTTTACAAACAGTTATTTTAACCGCAGAAAGTAATTTAAGAGGAGTTGCAAGTGCTTTGAAAGCTCTCAATTTCCTGGCCTGTCTTTTAAAAGACTATTTGTTGTGAAGACATAAAGACTTGAATGGAATATTTATTGCATTAAAAAAAAGTATTGCATCAAGTAAGTCAATTCAATGGTTCCTTAAGAGTAAAAATGAGGCATCCAGGGTGTGGAGGTTGATCAGAGTAATAGGTCACGGTCCCAAAGGTGTTCAAAAAAGAATTTAGGGCTCCAATAGATCACTGTGATTTTTCCCTCTCACAGCAACTCTCTGTATTTACAGCAATAAATGAGTGTTCTACTCCATTTTCCAAAACAAATATAATTCTGCAGCTTCAAGTATTGTAAGTATATTTCTACTTTCCATAGAACAATCCCTTTTCAACTTAAGATGCTATAACTCTAGTCAATGTGGGTACAGTACATTTTTAAATTCAAAGCGTTTTTCCATGAAGATTAATCTCTAGCACAGTGCTTTATGTAAATTTTAAATGCAGTAGTTAAATGACTTCTTACAAAAAACTAAAAATACTCGGCTAGCACTACTCCTTGGCTGTGAGAGAACTTATCTAAAACTTCAAAAAATGTTTCTTCTTGGCCCTTTGCCTATTGATGCAGAACACCCTTTCTGAGGAGGTTAGTGGTGTGATCGCGAGAAACAAGCTTTTGAAAATGGTGAATGCCAAATTACAGGTTCTGTACGTAAACCCTGCAAGAGGACAAGGAAAAAGAATAGGTCCAGATCCGGGATGGAAAGAATCATGTGAAACCTCTTGAGTCTGAACCTATATTTTTGGAGGTTTTCCAAAAATTAAGACAAATCTGAACTTTTCAGCCTGGCTGTAGACCTTGGTTCTTACAGGAGATGTCTTTGGGCATAGTTCTGGGGTTCCAAATACCTCATGTCCTGCTGGCATAAAAAAAGTTAAGTGAATCTTCCTCAAATAAGCCTGAGCTTGGGGGTGAAAGTCCTTTTCAAAACTTGACTTTCACTGGAGAGTTTCTACGCCTTAGTTTTTAAAATAGTTTGTCTTTAAATTTTCAGATGAGGAACACACTGGCTGCCAGAGAGACCAGAGTGCTTTGCTCAGTAGTGTGCTGACATGTAGTGCTGGCATTGGGACGCTAGGTGGTGCTTTCTCAGTTTGGGTTGGAAGGCTGGATCTCAGAGCATCAACAGCAGAGGTACATGCAGTATTTGCCCATCAAAGTGGTTGATGCACGAGGGACCCGTAAGCTTGAATTCAAAATGGGTCTAAAAGGGTATTTCCATGGGACAAAGTCTAAATTTAGCTTTGAATTCACTATTGTGAGCTGTGTAGTGTTTGAATATCTTTTTAGATAGACTAATTTTCTCGGTGAGCACATACAGGGTTCATGCTGAGCATAGCACATGGCTTCAGGTGCGAGACAATTAGAGGAGTCGTGGGTCTTGGCTGCAATCTCAGAGGATGCCGATGCAGTGGTCGTGAAGCAATTTATCAACAAAGATAAGACAGCTCATTACTAATATAATATGTGAAGCAGAATAGCCTCCCTAGAAATTGATTATCATGTGAATTTTTCCTAATGGAGAAAACTCTGGGACTGAGCCTTGATAGTGGGTATAGGAAGTTCTAAGAGAGGGAAGCGGCAGTAAGTAAGAAAAAAGATGAGTAAGTTGCATGTTTAAAAGGTCCAGCTTGGACACATTAGAAGGTGTGTTATTGGCGGAGGTATGTTATTGGGCTTTTAGTGCTGGTCAGAGTTGTTATGTGATACATATAATTTTCAAGCCTTATTTTAGCCATTGTAATGGCTTGAATTATGCCCCCCACCAAATCCATATATTGAAGTCCTAACCCCTTCTTACCTCAGAATGCGACTTTGTTTGAAAATAGAGTCACTGAAGTATAATTAGTTAAGGCAAATTCCTAATGCAGTAGGGTAAACCCCTCATCCAATGACTAGAGTCCTCATGACAAGGGAGAATGCCATTGAACATTGGAGTTATACCGTCCCATGCTAAAGGGCTAGCAGAAGGCGAGAGAGGGGCCTGCAAGAGGTGCTTTCTTGGTGCTTTTTGGGGGGAGCGTGGCCCTGCTGACACCTGGATTTCAGACTCCGGCCTCTAGAACTGTGAGAGAATACATTTATGTTGTTCTAAGTCATGTGTCTTGTGGCCCTTTGTTATGGCGGCCCTGGCAAACTAATGCAGCAGCCCTGGAATCTTTGTTTACATGCAGTCCTTTCCAGAAATGTAATGTGAAAAGCCCATCAATGTGGGGACGCTGCGACTGAAGAAGGGATGGGCAGAGGGGTTCCAGTACCCTGTCCCAGGCTTGAGCGACTTCCTTTCCCTTTGCTCCCCACTCCCACTTTGGCCTACAGGGGCCCCTAAGGACAAGTCTCAGACCGCTCTTCAGTTCACAGGCCTTCCTCTCCCTGCTCACCAACAGCGTCCGCTGCTCCGAGTGTGCAGTTTCTTCACAGTCATCTCGGTTTGCTGTTGCTGCCCCCGCCAGGTTGTTTCACTTTGTAAAACTTTTATTTCTTCTTTATCTATTGTTTTCTTTATTAAACTCATTTCAATGCTGTTTCCTGCGTAGTTTCCTGTGAGCTCTGTAAGCCTCATGGACTTTTCTCTCTGCTTCCTTTCAAAAGTAACAGAACCATGTCACCAGTTGTCACCAGACTCTGCATCTTCTACTTCATTATGGAACGTGTCGCTTTAGAGAGCAGAGCTCCCCTCCGTGGAGATCACTCACAGGGTCTGTGTACCAGTTTCCTACTGATGCCACAGCAAATTCCATAAAGCAGCTGAAAGCAAGACATATATTTTCTGTAGGTTCTGTATGTCAGAAGTCTGGGTTGGCTTGACTGGTTTCTCTGTTCCTGGTCTAAAAAGACCCAGACCAAGGTGTTGCTCAGCTGGGCTCTTACTGGCAAGCTGTGAGAAGAATCCACTTCCAAGCACGTTCAAGCAGTTGGCAGAATCTTGTTCTTGGCAGTTGTGGGACTGAGGGCCTCCATTTCCCTCAGCCAGGAGCTCCCCTTAGCTCCTCAGGGCCTCTTTCCGTCGCAGTACTTGGGCCTCTGCGTCTCACAGGCAGTGGTAGTACACTGAATCCTTCTCTCTCTCAGAAGGGTTCTGATGTCTCTTTCTGCCCCACTTTTCTGCCCCTAGCTGGAGAAATTCTCCGCTAAGGGTCTATGGGATTAGATTAGCCCTGCCTTTGTAACCCAGGATAATCTTCCTATTTTGAAGTCTATAACCTTAATGACCCCTGCAAAATTTCTTTTGCCAAATTCACAGGTTCCAGGGGTTGCGGTATAGACCATTATCCACTCTTGCATAGTCATTAAGAGCCAGAGCCATGAGTTGTATTTGTTCTTTATGTCTTCTTCCCTTTGGCTCTGCCACCCTGCCTAGAGCAGCAGGTCCACCATGCCTTTAGTGGTTATTTGATTCATTGAGTGATTGATAATCAGCAAGGCACCGTTTTGTGTTATTAAACCAGTGGCTAATGATCTAAATGATACTTGGGAATATTGTTTCATTGACTGAATACAAAATGGGTTGAGACCATAAAATATTGAAGCTGTATAGACTGGTAAGTGGGGGAGCCCATTTAGAAATGAGGTAATAAATTATGTAACTCTGAGTGTGTGGCCGAAACGGAGAAGAGAGCAGTGCCATTCTCCTGAGATGTGAACAGGACACCTGGATGTGACTGTCAGAGTAGGTGGCCGCTTACTTATGTGTCTGGCACAAAATATCAATGATATTTTTAGATGAGCAAGTAATGAGTATAGCACAATGAATTTCCTTAACTTGCAATTCCAAGTGAGTTCAAAAGGCGCAACTTCTATTCTGAAGATTGAAGTGTGTGTTGCTCTCCATATTACTAAAATTAAGTGGGGGAAAACTTGTAGTCATCTTGGATTTTCCTTACAGCCCAGGAAAAACTTACCTGCAGGCAACAGTTTGTTTCATTTGTATTTGTCCACATTACCTGTGTCTATAGCTGCGTGCAATATACCGAGGTCAAAGAATGCAAAGATAGTAAATATACTTAGCACTTGCCTTATCAAATAGGTTTCAATGAAAACCTTCCTAACCAAGAGCAAACAGAGAGATGGAATATTTTAAGTTTCCTAAAGGAGACTTGTATGATCTCTGCTTAGCTTTATATAAAGAAAGCAATACTCATCTCTCTGGCTCCCTCCTTCCTTGAGAAGCATATCCACCTTTTAATTGAATTACATAAAATGTTTTGGGTCACCTAGCAACCATATTACTATCCCTCAGTGAGTTAAAAAATTACCTAGTATTCCTTCAGTGGCATGGGGGATTTGTAAGGTAAATCCCCCAGGTACCTGGATCATTTATCAGTTGAAAGTACTTTAATTCATTGGATTACATGGATCTTTTTTGAAAAACCAAAATTAATTGAACAGGCATTTTCATTAACAGGACATTTTCAGTAGTGTTATTTACAACTGCTCCATCAATAACATGAAGTTTTCATTTGTGTTCCATGAATTTCCCTCCTTTATGCACTGCCCCAGTATTGCTCAAAGTGAGAGCCAAGTATAAAACCACCAGCATGTAACACCTCGAGTGCTCATTCACAGGAGATTCCTGAGCCACATCCGTATCTTCTGAGTTATATCCTCCGGGAGCGTGTTTTTGAAAAAACTCCTTAAAGCAACAACAGTAACAACTGTAGAAATCTTCCCAAACAGAAGTGAGAAAACCAGAAATGAAAGCACACAGTGCAGTTGTTCTTTTTACAGCAAACGCTCCATGAGAGTAGCTCTGCTTCTGAAACCCGTAAGCCCTGTGCAGACGGGAGCCCCTTACCCTCTGCACTGTTGTCGTCCCGAAGGAGGAGCACAGTGAGCCCCGGCTGGTCAGAGGCACACCTTCCCACAGGCAGTGGGCTTCACACTGAAGAAGGGTGAGCTGAATGCCGTGACTGCACTGTGGCAATAACTGTTCTTGAGGTTTGATGGATACAAGAATGTAAAACACCATTGGGCAGACCCTTAGGTCAAAGTGTTATCAGCCTATCTGAAGAGACATATTGAAAACAGGTGCCCATGTAGGGGACCTGGAGTGGACTAAGTCATTTTTTTATTATTATTCAGGGTTCTCCAGAGACCTAGAGCTAACAGGAAGTGTGTCTGTCTGTCTGTCTACATATGTATGTATATATCTATGAATCTATGTATTTATCTATCAATTTATTTTAAGGAATTGATTCACATAATTGTAGTGGATGAGCAAATCCAAAACCTACAGGATAGACCAACAGGCATGCTGGAGACCCAGGGAATAAATGCAGTTCAAGTTCAAAGGTAGTCTGCCGCAGAATTACATTTTCTTCTGGGAAGATCAGTCTTTTTCTGTTAAGGCCTTCAATTGCTTGGATGAGGTCCACCCACATTATGGAAGGTAAACTGCTTTACTGAAAGTCTACTGATTTAAATGTTAATCTCATCTAAAAAATACCTTCACAACAACATGAAGAATAATGATAGACCAAATATCTGGGTACTATGTCCTAGGCAAAAATAACACCTAAAATTAATTATCACAGTCCTACAAGAGTACATCCCTTTGAGAGGAACAGTGACTTTTGGTGGAAGAACTTCAGTAGCTCAGAAGTAACCTCACAGGGAAAGAACGGTGAAAGTGCCTCTCAAAGTGGTGCTCTGAACAGCCGCATCAGCATCACCGGAACTGTCAGAAATGCACACTCTCAGACCCCCAGCCCAGCCCTCCTGAGTCAGGAGCAGTAGGAGTGAGACACAGCGTCCTGCGTGTTGGTAAGTTCTCCTCTGCATGATTCTGATGCAATCAAAACACGAACTACTGAGTTAGGTAAATAAATACACCTCCCCCGCAGCTTTCCCCCTCTGGTCTCTTGCTAGGACTCCTTGTGGGCCAGACCTGACAGGAATTCCAAGAGCACAAAACCCATTAATGAAGGCCAGATAGATTAGCCTCCCAGGGTGGAGATCGGTGTGCAAAAAGGGTAGAAAATAAATCAGGAACAGCAAATGGAAAATATCCTGCCCTTGCATTAAGGGACCTGCAGACTCAGAAGTCCCTCACAGATAAGTAATAGTTCCGACTTTAGAGTAGTTGGAACCGCCAAAGCAGAAAATGTAAGAGGAAAGAAAAGTAGGTCAGATGTAGATTCCAAGCCTCATACACATGTTTATGAGTTGGGAATGCCCTGTGATTCTTCTTCTAGAGTCACATTCCATCTTGGTCTCTCACTGGTGAACTGAACTTGCTTTTGGCCTTAAGTCAGAATCCTTAATTTCCTTAACAGAACACTGTCTCTAACTCGACATGTCTGGCTTAGAAGACATGTACACCTCTCCCTAATTCACAACACATAGGCTATTTGTCCTTATGGTGCTCATCAAAGAAGGCAGCCATGAATTGACTGTGGTCCAGAATTTATCAAAGTCTTCCTTGAGACATCTGATTTTTGAGAGAGTGTGTTGAATGGGCAAGTGATTCCACTGTGACCTTTAGGGGTTATTGCAATGGTAAGTTACACACATACTCAGACTGTTGAATATCTAGCTCACATTATTTCAGATCCTCATAGAAATTACTATGTTAGCATTTAATGTGATACATTTAGCTCACAAGGGCTATATTACTACTACTACTACTACTAATAATAATAATAATAATAATAATAATTTGAAGAGCTTTTCTATGCCATTCATTGACTATTCAGTAAAATCTTATTGAGTACCTACTCTCCACCAATTCTCAGCACCAGAGGTAAAAAAATAATTATTACATGGTCCTTGCCCTCAAGCTGTTAATACTCTAGCGAATGAAATAGAAATATAAACAGTTAGAATAGCAGATGATTCAAAGACAGAAGAAATGTAAAGAAAACTTCATGGAGGAATGGCCTCAGAAAATGAGTAGGAGTTTGCCAAATAGACAAAAGGACGTGAATTCATTGGAAGAGAAGCAATCGCAGGACCCGGAGAAAGAACAAAAATGGGAAGACACGGGGATGAGCCGGGAGCAGAGCAGGCCCTGGAGGCAGCGGCTGCGCAGGGGGTAGAATTGACGCCACCAGATTGCCAAGGCTTCATTCATATTGTGTGCCTGGGAGTCCGAACTGGATCATGAAGGCAGAGGGAGGCATTCAGGGTTTAGGAGCCCCAGATTAGTCTGATTGGATTTTAGTGAAGCAGGTTTGATATTTTGAAGCTATCAGACCAGTTTATTTTTTGACTTTTTAAAAAATCAATAGCCTTTACTTTTTTAGAGCGGTTGTAGTTTACAAGAAAACTGAGCAAAAATATCGTTCCCGTATTACCCTTCCCACGCATACTCCACAGCTTTTTCTGTTAACCTCTCGCATTGGTGTGGTGCATATGTCACCAGGGGTGAACCGATATTACTACACTGTTATTGACTAAAGTCCACTGTTTACATGCCGGTTTGCTCTTTATGTCGTGCAGTTCTGCGGGCTTTGACAAAGACATAAATCACTACAGAATCATGGAGTGCATAGTTTCACTGCCCTAAAAATCCGCTGTGTGACACCTAGTCATTCACCCCTCCAGCCCTGAGCCCCTGGTAACCACCGTTAGTTCTACTGTCTCCATAGGTCTTCCTTCCCTGAGTGTTGTATAGTTGGAGCTACACGTACAGTTTGTGGCCTTTTCAGATGGGTCTTTCTACTTAGTAATGGGCATTCAGAGCTCCTTTATGTCCTTCCGTGGTCTGACGGTTCATATCTCTTAATCCCACACAACACATCATTGTATGAATGTTCTGCAGTCTGTTCATCCACTCATTTATGCAAGCTCGTCTTGGCTGCTTCCAGGCTTTTGCAATTATGAAGGAGAATGCAATAAACTGTCATGTGCAAGTATTGTGTGGACGAGTGTTCTCAACTCACTTGGATAACTACCCGTGACTATGGTTGCTGGGTTACACAGGCAGCCTCTGTGTGGCTTTGTGAGACTCTGCCGAAGTGTCTTTCAAAAGGGCTATGCCATTTTGCATTCCCACCAGAAATGTAAGATAATTCCTGTTGTTTCACATCCTCACCATCATTGGGTATTGTTGGTGTTTTGGATTTTAGCTATTCTGAAAGGTGTGTAGGATTATCTTATTGCTCTTTTAATTTTCCCTGTTCCCTAATGACCCACGATGCTGAGCGTCTTTTGATATGCTTACTTGCCATCTGTATATCTTCTTTGGTGAGGCGTCTGCTCAGATCTACTTAATTAGATTGTTTGTTTTTTTCACTGTTGAATTTTAAGAGTTCTTTGAATATTTTGGTTACCAGTCCTTTATCAGATATGTATTTTGCAAAGATTTGTCTTCTCTTTCTCTAAACAGTGTCTTTCACAGAACATGTTATTAATTTTAATGAAGCTCAGACTATAAATTTTTTCCTTCATGGATCATGCTTTCGGTGTTGTACCTAAGTCACCATACTTGCTCCTATTTTTAAACTTTTCATTGAAATATAATGTGCATACATGAAAGTGTGCATGTTGGTGAAGCTCACTAAATTTTCACAAGTGGGACCCGTGGACGAGCGTGCAGGCCAACAGACAGAATATCACCAAATGCTCAGCCATCCACTTAAAAGGAATGTTAACATAAAATGGTTGCTTGAGACTTTGAACAAAAGAAGCACAAAGTAAAATGGTTTAAAGTTACAGTCCTACTTAAAAGGAGTGTTACTGACTAGACTTCAATTATCTTCCAGCCTGGAGCCGTGTCTTAATTCTGAATTGAATTGGTAACACCTGTTGAGTGCCTGGCATGAAGTAAGCGATTACTGAATAGTCAATGAATGAATTAATTAATGCAAGTGCTGTGATGGATGAGGGTTAAGAAGACAAATCACTTCTGTGGACAAGATAGTCAAGGAACCAATGATGGAGAAAAAATCGGGGGCCATTATTGACCAAAAGTTAGATAAAAACCATGAGTGAGTCGTCATCTGTTAATCACATGTTACATGTATTTCCACAAGCAAACGAGAGTCTCTCAGTAGAGGAGGCGTTGGCATGGGAGCGAGGAGTACAGGGGTAGAAGACTGGGAGGCAGCTGAGAGCCCTGGGATTTAGTGAGGTCAATCAACGGTTCTTTGCCTGACCTTGACGCTTGTTACAGTTTTACATCGGATTTTGATAATCATTTTTAAAGGGGATGTGAAAATATCAAAGAAAATTGGAAGAATGATCAAAACCTAATGACAAGCCACACAAATATGTCATATTTTATACCAGACTTACGTGTGAAGATGTCTAATAGGAGACTCTTTTTTCCAGGAATGAAGCATTTTATGAAGAGTTGAAAAACTAATTGTTTCTTAGATGTGTAGAAGTCCAAATGAGGCAAAGAATTAAATTAAGACACAAAATATTTTGATCAAACATAAGGAAAAATGTCTTTATTTGCAGGATGATAATCTGCTGAAATAAAGAGGGAAACTGAGCAAAACCCATCCCATCCTGTTAACAGAAACAGTGTCTATGGCCCCCAAATGCTGTTTTTACTTTAAGGCAAAAGTGATGTGCAAATTAAACCTCAATGCGTGAAATGCACAAGTTGAACTGAGGACATGCTGACGTTCAATTAAATAGCAAACTTCTAAAGAGCCTGATGGAGGAGCTGAAAGGATGCCTGTAACCTTTGCGCTAGCACTGCGGTGTGAAGACTTGCAGTGTTCTGCCTTTCAGACTGGTGATCAGTCAATAACAGCTGATAGATGCAGTGGCAATGACCTCCGCATTAGCCATAACCCTGGAAGCCATTGACATTTGCTGCCAACTGAGGCTTCTCCGCAAACCCCAGAGCACCACCGTACGAGGCCAATTCCATCACCCTGATGGCATTTTCTAGTTGTATTTGATCTTGAAAAACATTTCATTATGTTTAATTTGGGGAAATGAGATTTCTTTAATTACCATCAGTAGTAGCTACTAGAAGCTCAATTACATGCGCAAATTCATTTTTAAAAGCTTTATGGTTTTTCAGATAAAAAATTTCAAGTTCTAACTGCGCCCATTAAAAGTTACTGTTCCTCCCTTTGGTGCCTACACTTTCGAGAGAGCAGAGATGTTTTATAGTTCAAAATAAATAAAGCTAGAAGCTGAGGATTAGTCTAAATAGGACTTAGAATGACTCGTTTGAATAAATCAGATATTTCATTAAATGAATCGGTTCGTCAAATATGTGCACAGAGCCTCTTCATTTGGGCTGTTACAGACAGTAAGCTCTGCATAATGTGGGGGGTCAGGCTGTGCCGGGGGGAGGGCAGGCAGCCTACTAACGGGGAACACGGACGTTTCTCAGGGGTGTGCGTGCTAGGACCCTGTTTCAGTCCTGCAGTGGTTTATATGTCGCCACTATCCTGTCTCCGTGGACTGTAAGAGGGCATCTACATAACCACCAGTTTATCGCTCTCTTGAATACTATCGGTGGTTTTAGGAGTGACTCCAACCTCATGCGCTTGGGAGCTTCTCATTCATACAATTAAACACTCACTGCCAGTAAGGTAGCTTTTCCCAAGCTGGGTGTTGCCTGTGTTCTCAGTCACAGCAGCATTAATAGGCTATTTTCCCCCTTAGAATTTATAAAGAGACAAATAAAATAATTTGTATATTGAGGAATAGAAAAGATTGGCACCTGTAGTGAAGGGCCCATAATAGAGCATCGGCTTTCTCACTCATCATCAGAAAGTATTTCATCGGTAGCATCTAGAAGAGCACGTGTGGAATAGGTCTTTAGTGCCAACACATGCTGGTGGGTGTGATTTATCGGACTCTCCTGAGATAAATAAGACAAATAATTAAATTAAATTAAATTATGATAAGCAAATAATTGAAAGGTAAGTGTTTATAAAAGCCAGGGCACTCACATCTTAGAGTTTGAAAATAAAAGTCCCTCATAAAAACATGCCTTGCGTTAGGGGTGTAAAAGTAAAACAACTTCTTTTTTGAAAAAAGTAATTAGTGCCATATAAAATTGTCCTGTGACAGTAGTGTCCTGAAGCACAAAGTCGTTGTGGTTTACACTTTGTGTCCCCATTTCATCTAGCCATTGCTCTTTAATGACTTTGTCACCAGAGAAGATGTAAAAATGAACATGAACATATGGCTGCAACGATTTGAAACAATAATAAAGGACGGAGGCACATTAATTGTTATTCTCAGAAAGTTCACGATTCAATAGCTGTCTAATTTAATAAAGTCTTGTTACAGTGGGATGATTCGGCTGTAAGGAACTTGTAAAACTGTAACAAGCACTGGTGTCAATGTGATCTTTTCTAATTCTCGGGGGCAGCGGTTCTTCATGCTGCCTGCTCCCGGGAAAGCGTCAGCCTGCTGCAGAGCTGTTTGTCAATGCCGGGGTTTATTATCTTTAAAAAAATGTATTGATTGCAGAGCGAAAAACCCTTAGTTGAACAACAATCAATCAATAACAGACAAAAGGACATTTGAAGTTTTGAAGTCTTTAAAATATGAACGAAATGCTCAATCTAGAGAGTTCAATTATTGGTAAGAGGGGTCTGACCCAAGGACTATGACCGATTCTAGGGTGCCAATTTGTTCCTCCTCTTCTGAGTCAACGAAGATGCTACAAATAGGATCTTAATTATTGGCTGTGGAGGGAAGTTAAAACTTATTTAGCACTGAGCAAATAGAAAACTTTTAGTAGATGGACACAGGGCTTTTCTGTGATAACCTAGAACCCACACACTGGAAGGCTCTTACTCTATACTGAGTTGCTTGATTTTAATGAGTCGTTAGATTAACATTTTGTTTCAGCATCTGGGAATATTGGATGGAAAAGCATTTAAAGGTGTCGTTTCCTGTCAACATTAGACCTCAGAGGCTCTTGGAGTATTAAAGAAAGACAAAATGTTTGTCTGGATGACTAAATAATCATTTACTCTATACGCATGTCTAATACTCAGAATGACCTAATGTTGAGATTGGTTTGACGCGAAGTAGGCCCTTTGTCAGTTGTTGTTGAACTAGAGTAACTGGAATACTCTCCAACACTGAACACTACTTGCAGCTGATGACTAGACACTCTACCTCCTGCTAGTTGAGAAGAAGAAGGGGCGCTGGCTAATGGCTCAGCACCAAATCGTAAAATGTATTTCCGTGTATAACACAAAACAGTGGCTTGGTGCAGAGATACAGGGACACAAGGATAGAGTAAAAGATTTGTCCCTAACACATTTACAAGTGCAAACATTACGTGATTTCCAGAACTGCTGCCTGGCTCACCTCTTCTGGAAAATGCAAACTTAATTTTTTGATTGTCGACAGTGGCTACAATTTCATTATATTCGGGAGACGACGTATCAAATTATATTTGTTTCTCAATAACAATAAGACAGTTTCCCAGCCTCATGGCTTCTGGGGAGTTTATGAATTTGGGATAAAAGAAATAGTACCTCCTGAAAAATAAATGATTACAATCGATTCTATTTCATGAGATGTCAACTGGCAATCCGGATGAAGGGCTCACAGACAGTGGCTGAGTTTCCCTTCTTCCCCATCTGTTCTTGCAAAGAGTTTTACTGAAACACGTCCACACCCATTTGTCGTTTGTGCCAGCTTTTCTGCTGCAGGAGCAGAGCTCAGCATCTGCAGCAGACGCGCTGTGGCCCACGAGCTGAGGGTAGTTGCCATCAGTGTCGTGTGGAGAAATTTGCCATCCCCTGCTCCAGACAGTCACGCTTTGCCAGCTCATTGTTCGATGTGAGAGCATTATAATATTCTTCTTTTTAAATTGAATTTATTAGGGTGACTTTGGTTAATAAAACTATATAGGTTTCAGGGGTACAATTCTATAAGACACCATCTGGATGTTATTGTATGTTCACTGCCCCAAGTCAAGTCTTCCGTCACCGTTTATGTTCCCTTAACTCCCTCCAATATCCCTCCACCCCCTTCCTCTCTGATAAACTGATGAAGTAGAAACACTCATAGGTATGGAGAACAGACTGAGGGGCTGGGTAAAAAAGGTGAAGGGATTAAGCAAAAATAAAAATAAAAACCTCACAGACAGAAAACAATATGGTGATTGTCATCATAATATTCTTAACGTCAAAGACCATCTCTTTTGTAAAGACCCTCATTTAAATCCCTTTTGTATCCCACAATCTCTAACAGGCCATGAAGAAGGAGAAGCTTAGCGACAGCTGTCTCATTGGTTGAAGTCAAGTTTACTAGGCTAGGACAGATACTCCTTTGTACTTGTAAGGGGGAACAGTCAAGCTCCATGACCCTGAAACCAGGCTCTGCTATTTATTCCGAATGGCCTCAGCTTCCTAGTCTTAAAAAAATTGCCTTGGAGTCCTGGCCAGTGTGGCTCAGTTGGTTCCACAAAACTCAAGGTCACCAGTTTAATTCCTGGTCAGGGCTTAGGCCTGGGTTGCGGATGCAGATGTGCAAGAGGCAACCAATCAACGTTTCTCTCCCTCTCTCCCTTACTTCCCCTCTCTCTAAAAATAAATAAATGAAGTCTTTGAACAACATTGCTTTGGAAATGCGGCTCTAGTGTTGTTGTGAGGATTAGGTGGGTACTGCATAAAAAGTGCTTAAAACACCGTCAGAATTTATCATCAACATCATTCTTATCTTTGATATAGGCATATTTTTTACTTTTCCTTTCTATGTATTTTCACTCACTCGATTTGTTATGGAATTGCTTTTGTAACTTCTCCATGACCAGGCAGGTGCATTTTAAATGCATGTCCATATTTCTTTGTCCTATACATTGGAGGGGCTGCTGCCACTGGCCATGGTTCAGATTTAATGTCAATGGCCAAAATCTTGTTGAGTAGATGCATCCTCTTTACATAAAAAAGTAAAATAAAATAAAGCCCCAGACTCTGTGTGTTATTGTAGCTCTGCTTTTATTTATTCAATCAGTGCTTGTAAGTAACGTTCAGTGCTCTGAACTCTTTGTGACTTGTGGGCCATGTGCAGTTCCTCCTGGTCTAAGAGGCAGGAGCAGCCGCTCTGGTCCTTTGGGTGTGATGACTCAGCATGCCTATGTAAAGGCGCACATTTTACTTGATGATGGTAATTAATGAGAGTTAAATCTCATCAGCTGGGGTCATTTTCTTTGTACACGTTGAATCTGATTCATTGGTCAAAATTTCTGGGAGTCCTAGCCTATGCTAAAATACACAATTGTGGAGCAATGCATCAATATTCTGTACCTGCAAAAGCGAAAGAACAACATTTCATAATGTTCAAGCCTGGGTGAAAAACTTAGCTTTTTAACATCATTTCTTTCTGAAGAAGGAGGCAAAATTTTTTAGGAAGGCTTTTAAAGATACTAATGTAATAACGATTAAAATGTTTTATGATCTTGCCAATTGCTTTCCCATCTTCATTAGGAGTTTAATTTTGTGTTTATATATGAGGGTTTATATCGCACAGGAAAGTAATTTATGAATGTACATAAAAGTTTTACATGTAAATCTTACTGGTCCAAAAGCAAAACTCCACCAAGTTCTCTCAACTCCCTGGGAGAGGCCACTTCAAAGAGGGGGGTGTTCTTCTGCACAGCCACAAATACTGAGGGTGGGCCACACCACCCTGGATGCTTAGCACCTTTTCAGACCCCAGTTGTACCTAGTGATTTGAAGTACCTTCCCAAGTAGAAAGACTTTCATTTTCCCTTGATTATAAGACCTGTGGAAGGGAAATGATATCAGTGCGTCCACGTGGAGACTGAGCTGAATAACTGAGTTGTGTCCGTGCAGGTCAGACAAAAGCATCAGGAGAGATGACTTTCAAATGAGAGAAAGCTGAACATTCAACCTGGAGTGGACATTGGAGAGGAGCCAGGAGATTACAAGCAGGGCACCTGAGAACACCTTTCGGGTGTTCATATTCATGACCAGCAGTTTCTGCCCTGAGCTTTCCCGTACCCAGCCATGTGTCAGGCTTCCAACTAGTGGCCCCGGTAGCCCCCATTGGCCTGTTCTTCGTGACTATTATTTGTTCCAGGGAGGGCCCTGTTTTCTGTTTGCTTTCTTGCGTGACGCTCAGCTCAGAAAATGAGGTTCTCTGTCACAATCTTCCCTATTTATGTGATTGACCAAGAGTTAAATGCACAGAAAAAGGCAGGCAGATTGCCTTTGAAGAATGTACAATTTCCTCTACTGCAGATTTACTGTGCTCACTCAGCTCATATATAGGTCTTTAATGACTTTTCCATAAAAGTGATATTTCTGTTCAACCATACGTCCCAGAAATAATGTAAACTCTAGTCATTCAATAAGTAATATTTTCAGTGTCTTCTAACTTTGATAATTGTATGA
>VMDR010014931.1:0-22932 GCA_007922815.1 Macrotus californicus | reverse complement strand
TTGGGTGCCCTGAAAACAAATAATACATCTTCCCAAATAGCATATTTTGATGCAATCTAATAATAACCTATCACTACTGAGTTAAACCATTTTTATTGTTTTAGTTAATAACATGCCAACACTAATAATATTACCTGAATTGATATTATTAATTATTCTACATAGAATGAGTTTTTCATGATACCATTCAAATATATTTTATTATTGATAACATCTGAAATGCCCTCTTATAAAATTCTTTCATATAATTTGTCCCAACAACCCAGCACTGGGCACGTCATTTCAATACGCACATATCCTAAACCAGTGATCATTCTCTAAGCCCCCTCTCTGTGAATACGTACGTCTAATTTTCAAAGATTCAGAGTTCTGATCATTTGCTTTTCTCAGGGAATTTTCAGTAATATCAATATTTGAACCCCGAGCTCTATTTATGGATTTTGTCACTTCCATATTTTCTGTGATATGTTTGCCCATAGAACCCATTTGTCTTTTTTCAGTTGAGTTGTTAATGTGTGTGTGAAAGGTATAGGGAAAGGGTTAATTTCCCTTTTTTTTTCCATATGGTTATCCAGCACCATTCATTGAAAAAGATCATCCTACCGAATTGACTTACTCTGGCATCTTTTTCAAAAATCAGCTGAGCAGGTACCGTGGACCTATTTCTGGAATCTTTACTCTGTTCCATTGGTCTGTGTGTCTAGCCTTCAAGCAGTATCATCCCGTCTTGATTACTGTGCATGTATAGCAAGTCTTGAAATCAGGTGGTGTAAATCCCGCAACATTGCTTTTCTTTTTCAAAATCTTTCCGGTTAATTTAGATTCTTTGTATTTCCATATAAATTTTAAAATCAACTTGTCAGTTTTCAAAAAATATCCTACTTGAATTTCATCTGGTTTTATGTCAACTCTATAGATTAGTATGGAAAGAATTGACATCGTGACAATATTGAGTCTACAGCTCCATAAGCAGGCATATCTGTTTACTTAGGATTTTCACTTCTCTTGGCAATGTTTGATGGCATTCAATGTACAAGTTTTGTACACATACTATTAACCCTAAGTATTTCATATTTTTTGTCGTGTTGTAATTGGTACTTCCTTATTCTAATTATTTATTATTCATTGCAGTATATATATATAAATACAATTGATTTTTGGATGTTGACTTTGAAACCTGTAACCATGCTAAACTCACTTTTTATTTCTACTTAATCTGACCAGAAATTAATCAATTTTATTGACCTTTTCATATAACCAGTTTCATGATTTCTGCTCTTACCTTTATTCTTTTCTTCCTTCTGCTGGAAGGTCCAGAGTGACCATTATCCTAGGATAAATTTAGCCCCACTACTGAGCATGACTCCTCTTGGGGTCCCACTCAGTGCCCTGTATTGCACGAAGGCTCTTCACACTGGCTGGAGGGAACAGAAACTAACCCTAGCCCTGTGAAGCTCCAGGAAGTAATCTGCCTACTGACCTCCAAACTTGTTTCTCCAGCTTGGGAGACTTGCTTCTCACACCTGTGCAGATCAGTATTCAGTCAAAAGCTTGGGAGACCCCTCAGCAGATCCGCAGAGCTCATTCTCCATGCCGCTCCCTCTTCTTTGGCACCTAACCTGCAAGTTCTAGCTAGCTGCCTTAGTCTCCATCAGTCTGACCTCTGTCTCCTCGAGACTGCCAGGTTATGTTCGGTTTTCCTCTCTCTGCTCTGTAGCCCAGAAGCTACCCCAGAGCATTAGGATTTGTATTTATCTTTTTTTCAGAGCTCACAGTTCTGCATTACCTATTGTGCAATTCCTATAATGCCTTGTTTTGTATGTGTGTATCAGCAAGATCCCTTCATAGACAAAAGCTAAGTCAACATGCAAAACAGCTTTCTACAAAAACATTGGAGCCTATTGGTACTGGTAATCTTTTGATTACCATATGATATTTACTAAAAATATGGTAGAAAGGGTGTAATCAACAGGTTATATTAACATAGAAAAATAGTTGGGTTCCCATTTGGTCTGACTTTTAAACTATCTTTGACTGTATATGCTTCAGGGCACCACTCAACCATTATCCATAATTGCTTTTGATTTTATTATTAGTGTAGCATGATATTTGAGATTATTGATAATTGTTACAATCCAAAGGATAATCACATCTGGCATTCTTTATAGAGATTCATGGAAGTAAATTTACATGACGATAAAATCAAATATTTGAGTTTTTGTTTGTTCCTCAGAGGGAAGTCTTATAATTCAGAATCAGCAAATGGTTACTTTCAGGGGGGCGCAATCTTAATATAAAGATATATAAATTAGCTATAGGAATTGAAATAAACACAAATTAAAAGCAATTCAAGTAGCCATTATATACTCTGAATCTGAGCAGAGAAATTACATTACTGTAATTCTACATCATAATGCTAGACTCCTTTAATGAATAATATGTTGGAATTTTACCCTTTAAAGAATAAAGGATGGGAGAATAAGAGGATAAAAGGAAGACAGAAAGATAAAAGAAAATGAAGAATAACAGAAAGGGAATTTTTTTCTTAAAGCTATAGCTGTATCTAAAATTTATTTTACCACTGGACACCCTATTCTTTGTTAAGGCAATATAAACCATAGGTGTATTATTTCTTTAACATTGGTGTTGGTGAGATATCTTTGTTGATTTTTCTATAGAAATTAAAAATATTTTAACCTTCCCTCATGACTAAAAGAAAATCTGAAGTCACTGCATAGAGAAAAGTTTCTGGAATGCATCACTGCTTCTTCTTTCCATTCTCTAGTGTCTTTTATTTCCTGCCTCTCTGCCCAAGAACTAGAGTCAACTAAGAAAATGGAAAAGAAATAATTGAGAGAGTAGTAACCAAAACAAATGAACAATTCAAAAAAAAACATGTTAAAAGCAACTTGAAATTAGCTTGAGGAAAGTATAAAAACAACCGGTTTTACTTGTTAACAGTTAAGATTCTGTTGAGATCTGTTTTTTAGAAGTGGAATGAGACTGTCTACCCTGTCAAGTTATTCACCTTTTTTGTTCCACTCCTATAGGAGAGGTGAAGCCCAAGCCCATGTGATTCTGATACCCATCACCCCCATCTACCACTCTGGACCAGAATCATCATCAATCTAGTCAATTCCCTCTTTAGCAAGCTACAATAACAGAGTGCCATAAACTGGGTGGCTTATAAACAACAGAAATTTATTTATCATATTCTGGAGACTGGGAAACCCAAGGTCAAGGCACTGGCAGCAGATTCAGTGTCTGGTGAGGCCCCCTTCCCAGTGCAGACGTGGCCCTATTTCTTCCTGTGTCCTAACTTGGCAGAAAGGGCAGATTAGCTCTCTGGGTTCTCTTTTATAAAGGGATTAATCCCATTCATAAAAGCTCCACCCTCACGCCCTAATCACCTCCCAAAGGCCCCACCTTCTAATACTGTCACATTGGGGATTAAATTACAACAGACAAATTTGGAAGGAACATAAACGTTCAGCCTGTAGCACTTTGCTTTCTCAAAGGTGACTTTTCTCAGCCTAGATGGAGAATTTTGTTTCAGGAATCATAGATAGTAATGAGATTCGGCAGTGAAAAAGGAAATAAGGTAGTTACATCAATCAGGAGGAAAAGGAAGTCCTTCCTTCTCTTGTTCCTAATATTTGCTTCTTATGCTATTACACAGCCTCCTGTCATGCATTCATTCAACGATATTCCTCTGCATTTATCTTATTCTGAAGGACCATGTGATTTCGGTATATATCAGCAGCTGCAGAGAAAGTCTCTGAACTTCTTTGATCACTAACTCCTGTTAGTAAAACTTCCTGATCATAAAACCCCAATATATACAGTTATAATTATCTATAACATATCCATAGATTATTGTACTTGTGGGCTTTGTACATTAGACAAAAACATAAATATTTAAAGAATTATACGCATAAATATAGACATAGATTCTAAGAATTTCTTTTTGCCTTCTAAGGGAAATCTTGTCTGCCCTCAGACCGGAGATGAAAGATTTAAAGAAAATCATCGTTGTGGCTTATTGGTCCATCAGGCATCAATAATACCTAACAAATGGTATAAACCACCTTCACCTAAGCCCTCTAGTTAAGAACATTTAACAGAGTTTATCACAAAAAAGGAGATTCTCAACCAAATACAATGTAATCCTTAGGGTTCCAGATGTAGAAACAGATAAAGAAGTAAAATTTCTTCTGGTACCAGAGCAATATGCTAAAGAAGGTCATATTAAATAAACATTTCAAAATCAAAACACTAATCTGCAACACACAAACTATAGGCTAGGTGTCATTAATTAGACACAAAAAAATGCACATTCCTCAGAGTTACAGAGGCTTCATACTATGCATTCTCTTTGTCACAGGCTTTTGGATACCCATGCAATAGAGAATTCTGTTTTTATGGACTTACCGCCCCATAGGCAGACTTGTTATGCCGGTGTAGGCACTGCCATTCACTATGCCTGGTGTCCTGATGCAGGGCTGGATTGCTTACAGGGCTCAGCCAAATAGGGTTTTAATAATTTCCTTTCCGTGTAAAGACCCAGATCCAAGCATGGCAGTGACTCAATAAACTCTCCATTTCCCATTATTGTCCACATTATTTTGATAGAAACTCTCAGCACTTTGGGTAGTCCTCAGTGTTCTAATTGCTCTAAAGAAGGCTAACGTGAGTTGCATCAGCAAGTGGAGTGGTGCTAAAACCACTCTTACACTACCCAGACATGGACAATAAGGTGTCCCTAACGTTAGATCAAAACAAACGGGACCTCGAAACACTATGACATTAAAATTTGTGTTTGCAGAAAGAAGACAAAATTTATAACTTAGACAAAACTAGATAAAATTTATAATACACTGCCAAATATTTTTCTTAGATGGAAAATACTAGGGACATACTTGAGCCAAAATCTCTAGCTGACTGTATAAGAATCTCTGCTCTCTAGGGATCTGGGAGAGTTTGCAAAGCTCTCCCAGGTCAGAGAGCAGCCCCACCAATGGCTAAAACTAGCTCTTTATTGTAAAAAATAAGGAAGTGAGAAGCTGTCAAAGCATTATGTGGCTATTCTCATTTTGTCTTATAATTCCCAGTGGGATCTTGAGAGAAACCAGCAAACTTCTCATATTCCCACTTTCCCCATCTGCCAAGTTGAGACAACACTAATTATCACATACTGCCCTCACCTCTCACAGTTTCAAAAGACTTGGATTGTTTAAAATTTGTAGAAATACAACTTGAGGAATTATTCTACAAACAGTGGATTCTACAGAGCAATTTTTCCGGGTGAAATATTTCTAATGGCCAATAAATACAGAAAGCAAGCAAAAAAAGAATCATTTAAAATTGTGTATTCATGTAGTTTTTATACCATCCCCATGATATGTAGCTAAAATTCATCCATAATGAGTTGAAATATCCCTGCAATGAAATTTAGACTCAATGACTTTTCAAAAATGAGGGACAAGTTGCTAGTCCTATGTGCGACTCTGCTAAAATCATCAATTAAAGTCCTTTTTGCTGGATAACATTTAGCTGTGCTCTCCAATAGCCTGCCAATAAAAGTTACATTTATATGGGTACATTTCCTTTAAAAAAAACATAAAACCTGTTAGATAGGTTAGGTCTATGGATCATTCTACCAGTGAAACCTATTTTAGAATAAGTAGATTTTTCCAATACCTGCTGAAATGAGCTACAGAGAACAAGAAGTATGGTCCTGGAAAAGAAGGTGGGTCATTTTGGAACACTTTGAAGACTAGACGTTGGTGTCCTATCATTAAAATGTATGTTTGACTACACCTTAGTTCTCTTGGCTCATTGCCCTTTGATTTCTGTAACTGGGACCTCCCAAAACCCATCTGAGACTCGGGCTTCTTCCATATCTTGGGTACAGTTGATGATTTCATTTGGTTAAGATTAAGGAGTTTTGGCCCATAGCTTAGTATGAACTGAGCCTAGATAACACTAATAATGGATCATTTTCATCAATATCATTAATTTATGACCAAAGAAATTGATTGAAGACTTAGTGAGCTCAAGATACAGACGGCTCTGGTTGTGAATCCTGGATCTGCCATTTACCATGTGACCTTTCTCAAGTTTCTTCTCCCTAAGCTTCAGCTTCCTGATCTCTGCAGAAGAGATATAACACCTATACTGGTGTATCTTTATATACAGATCTATGAACAGTGCTGGTAAAGTTTGTGGTATGTCGTAGGTACTTAGTAAATGTTATTTTCCCTTTATTTCTCCCCCTTCCTCTCCATGTTCAAATATACCAAAGCTTTGTGCCATTGTAGTCAGTCATTATTCGTGACTCACACAATCAGCCATTGATATTTATGCTAGAGATGATTCTATACCCTTGACATTGTCATAGATCTAGATTAGAAATTTAGGTAAGATCAGTGACTATGAAGAGTGAGGAATCCAGCCTATGTTTTTTTTTTCTTTCCCTCTTGTGTGTGCCCACTAACACTTTGCACATGCTTCTGTCATGGAACTTATTACATTATTTTGAAATTATTTGTGGTCAGTGTGGTTTCTCCTGCTCAGAGGCTGAGTTGCTGTCTCTTTTATCCTCAGCATCCCCATGCCTGGCACAGCGTGTGGTTCAGTACTTGTGCTGTGAGTACTTCCTGCTGTTTCTCTACAAAAGGGGGTCCATGCGCACGTGTTCTGTCCAGCCTGACCAGGAAATGTGTCAACTTGCTTCCAGGCACTCAGGTTTCTTTAAAGGGGAAACACACATATACACATGTTGTTTAAAATGGAACCTGGTGTTAGGTGATCACTTGTTTCTAATGGAAAATTTTCCCTTGGGATTGGCTGTCACAGGCACCGAGGTCTATATACCCCAGCAGTGGGTGCTCGTTGCCTCCTGATCTACGCCCAGCCCAGCAGTAAGGCAGAGGAGTAGGTGTCTACCAAGAACCACAGTCTCAGGGATACTCATGAGCTTTAACAATTTGGAAACAATACAATTTAAGACACATGGTTTACTAATAAACAGTAGTACCAGTATCACTTGTAACTTGTAAGCACCTTCTACTATTTTAATTATCATTCTTTGTATAATTAAGTTGTCAAAGTTGATGGGAAAGAAGATACATGCTGTAGAAATTTGGAAACTCCAGAGATCAATATGGGTTGAAAATAGTTTTATGAATATAAATAATTATGATAATGATTAGAATATGTTGGGTATCTGGCAATTTACCAAGTGATTTTACAGCATTGTTTAATTTCATAAAGGTTATGAACCGGCCCTTAGATATTTCATGCCAAAACTTGAAAGTTATAACATGGGATTTAAGGGACAGCAAAAAGGAAGGTTAAAAATGCATTAAAAAGCCTAAAATCAGCCAAATTCATTGGCAGAGAAATAGATTTATTTGGCATTTGAGAAACTTGACATATCTTGCAAAAGAAGCAGTTGGCTCATATTTTGATTTCACAGTGTTGGCACTTTTTTATTGTTTTGGGGAGAATTTTGATGTGCAATTATAATGATGACGTCTGCTTACTTGGAACTGAAAAATTCACAAAACCAGGAGACATCTGAACCTTATTTAGAGGCAAAACCAAGAATTATTTGATTAAACCACTGACTGTAAGTTGAAGCATAGTCAGAAGGGAAATATGAGGAGCTGATTAATAATAGTTCATTTAGAATTCTGGTACCCATTTCCTCGAGAGAATCCAGACTGGTCAGTGAGATGCTCATGGCAGCCATACAGCATCATTCCCACACCCATGACTAAAGGTTGAACTCTCGGTTTCTTAAACATCCTACTCTAAAACCATGAGTTAATGAAGAACAAATGAGGTAATCAAATACGAACGTGAGTGAGAATTAACCTTGAAAGTTGAAGAGCACCCTACCTGCCACCCTTCCCCAACCTCTATCACTTTTTTGCCTTCCGCCCTGCCTTTCCCTCAAAGTGCAAGGTTACGTGGATTGCCAGGAAAGGAGAAATGTGATTTAATAGACAAACAGCCAAGCAGGGACCTAGTCAAGTGATTGGATTACACAGGAAGCTAGAACCATCTCGATAGCCACGAAGGCAGCTCGAGAGCTGCGCGAGTGTGTCGTTGGCTCATTTGTAAGCCTTTCCAGATGTGGCAGGCGCGCAAGCTTGCGCTTGGCGGCTGTCCAGGAGGCCGCCTGCAGTCGGCGCACTCCGGGCCGCAGTGCGAGCCGCAATGCCGGGCTCCTGACGGCGCAGGGCTCGCTGGCGGCTCGGCCCCGACCCTATCCCCGTCCCCGTCCCCGTCCGTGTCCCCGGGCCCGGTGCGCACGCAGCCCCGCCGCCTGGCAGAGCCGCAGCCGGCAGCCGGGCAGGACTTCTGTAACAGGAGGAGCTGAGCGGAATGGTCGTGGCGCCCGCGCTGCACTGAAGTCCTTTGCGGGGATGGGGGACCCTGAGGCCCACGTGATGGCGCGGCCCCAGCGAGCCCCTCTCCGGAGGTCCTTTAGTGACCACATCCGAGACTCCACGGCCAGAGCCCTGGACGTTATTTGGAAAAACACCAGAGACAGAAGGCTAGCAGGTGAGGGGCGACGGGGAGGCGGGGGGGATGGGAGCTGTTAGAAGGAAAACAATTAAATACACAGACACAGTTATTAACTCGGATAATTTATGATCTCATCAGCTGGGTAAAGTTCATCACTGTCACGGCATTGATTTCAGTCTCCCTTCCTCCGATATTTAACGCTTCTGGTGTCTTTCGGTTTGGGGTTCCCCCCCCCCCCGCCTCTGATGCCTCTGTCTGATTATTTCTAGATAAGGTTTTATGAGAGATGTTTGTTGTTTTTTGGGTTTTTTTTTTTTTTAACCTTGAAAAGAGAAGCAAGGTCGTTTTGCCTATCAGGAAATCAGTGGTGATGACCAGCCACAAGCAGAAGCACAAAGCTCTGTGGGCTGGTGAGGGTCAGCTGCGGAGGTGGCCTGTCCCAGGTGACCTGGCGTGGGTGCAGCAGCGGGGCCTGGAAGGGCTGTGTCAGTAGAGTAATCTGCGCCGCCCAAAGCGCTGGAATTGCCTCTGGCAGCCTGGAACCGCGCTGAGTTCCAAGAGGGGTGTCAGGTATGCTAGAGGCAGGCATTGGAAATATAATAAAGCATAACCACAGGGGTGCCGTTCAGACGTTCTGGGGCTCATGTGACAGCAGCCAGATGGCAGGCTGTGTTTGAAGGGGTTCACTAAGGAAACAGGAACTTCTTCTTGGTTCTGGTATTAGGAATTTTCATGACTTGATACTGAATGGCATCTCAGACAAGCAAGTAAAAAACTCCAAATCCCAGAAAGGTCTCCCAATAGCGTTGAATGGCTCTTTCTCGTTTGCATTCTAAGTCTGAATGCCGGTGTCCTCTACATGGGTGGGTCAAAGATTATGTTTTCTTAACCCTTTTGGTTAATCCAGTTGTTTTCCATATACTGAAGCTCTGTATTGTTAAAAATATTGGAAGTGGCCTTCAAGTGTCAGCCCAGACTTCTGTGCTGTGTGTTCTTGATAAAAGATCATTTGACTTTCACACAATTGTCCTGACACAACTTGCAAAGGGGAAATTTAAGGTTTGTGATTGTGATAAAGCAGATTATGAAGAAGCCTATACTTAGGCTGTAAATTTTTTCTAAAGCTCATAAAAGTCTTTTGGTTAAACGAAACAATATTGCCCAGGACTGGGAGAGACTATGGTAAGTAGTGTTGTTTTGCCATAGGTAGGGGAGATAGAGCAAAATATTCTCAATTTAACCATTTTAGTGGGACTTTATAGTAAAATGTGCTACCTTAAAGAAATCCAACTTTCCAATAAAGTAGGTCTTTTTAAGGTTGTGTTATCTACTGCTAACGATTTGTGATTGACTAGAGGAAGTGTAAGAAATAAGATATGGGAGTATAAAATCCACAACTATAATTTTTTGGCCCTTAAAAATATAAGGCGATTCTTAGTGTTGTCTTTTTTGACAAATTCATTGTCACAAATGGAAAGATTCCACAAATAATGTCTTGTAAAGATAACGCAAAAATATCTTCACATGGTGTGGTGTTTTATTTTGAAAGTAAGACTAACTCAAACATTCCTGTGTCCCAGACTTCCCCTTATATTTTCATAAATGAAGAGCTTTTGACAGCTGTTGACTTCTTAGAATAAGGACATGATCGCTTGCAAGTTGCGGTCTCTGTCTTATCCTTTGTCTGTTGTATACTAATGGTCTATACAGAGTCAAAATATAGCATCAAATGAAAAACACTTTACGTGTGATGAAAAATCACACATTCCCACAGCTCTGATAGCAAATTGGATTTTTGCTGCTCCAGGTCCACTGAAGGAAGAAATTCTTTATATTGCCCAGTTTTTCTATGATGAGTCTGACCTCTCAGGTGATTCGCACAGAAGAGAACCCAAGTCCTATGCTGGCAAACAAAGGGCTTTGGCTGCCACTACTGACTCGGATTACTGGGCACTCAGACCCTTTTTGTGTCCTCCCCTGGGCACGGCACGTGGCTCATAGCTCAGTCAGGGCTTGTCAAACGGGGACTGATTTGGTCCCCATCCCAACCTCAAGAACACCTCCTTCTGTCCTTTCCCTCAAACTTCTCCCCTGCACCCAACCCTCCCTCTGACCAAAGGCTGAATAATGGCTATCATTTATCCACAAAAAGTCACTCCTCTAAATGCCAGGCACAATCATTATTATATATCAAACTGCTTTGCAGAATGGAGGGCAAGAGAAAGTCTAAATGTCCCGCTTGACTTTTTGTTTTGAAATTAATCAGGTGACAGGTACAAAGTGTTTTAAAGCCTCTACAGGAAAATACTTCTGTAAATAGTGCCTGACACATTATTTCTATTATGATCACCACCTTAATGAATTATGACTTTTATTTAGTTTCTCAAAAATTAATGTGAGATTTTAGTCTCTTTTTAAAAATTATTTTTATTTGAACTTATTGGGGTGACACTGGTTCACAAAACCATTCAGGTTTGAAGTGTACAACTCAGTAAAACATTATCTGCTCACTGCACCGTATGCCTGTCACCCCCAGCAAAGCTTCTTTCTGTCCCCATTTCCCCCCATCTGCCTACCCTCCATCTACCCCTCACCCCCATCACACTTGTCTGTGTCTGTGTATTTTATATAAGTGTGTGTGTGTGTGTGTGTGTGTGTGTGTGTGTGTGTGTGCCTTTTTCAGTTTCGTCCACGGGTTTAATCTGACCCAAGTGGTGGCCCTGAGACTGAGTTTTAACTTTCCTTGTTAGGGTCTTTTCTCTATAGTCAATCTCAGCCCCTCTCTCTCTCTCTCTCTCTCATATACACATGCACCCACACACGTTCTACATAAAACTTAAGAGTTCCTAGTTCTGCTTCAAATGATGTCATGTACAAAAACCATCATTTACCTCTCCTTACCTTAAACCCCCTCACATAAGAAAATAGGAATTTTGTCTGTTACGTTTAGGGACCCACAGCCGTATATAAACAAAACACAGAGCTGCTGCTAGAGCAAGGCCTTCAAGTTGTAGGAGTGACAGACAGACTGTTTGAACTGCACGCACCTTTACATGCAGTGTAGTTGTCTTTTTCCGCCCAGCAACACAACCCACAGGAGTTCCCTTGCTCCTGTTCTCTCTGCAGCCATTCGCCCCAACCCCATAGGGACACGGTCTTCTTTCCTAAGAGCAGAGGATGGCGTTGAGTTCTCAGGGAATTGGAACTCTGAAGTTAACCATGGGTGACAGATGGGGTCGACAGCCCTTCTCTGTCTTACACTTCCTCTGTGTCCTCCCCACTCGTCAACTGAGTACAGGGACATCTCGGCATCAGGGTGCCTTCATTCCTGAAAACCTCTTGCCCCTTAACCCTTTCCTATAGGGTCATGGAGGGGTTCTTAGCCTTTTTTGTGTTAACTGATCTCTTTCGCATTCTGGTGGGGCCTGTGGGTCCCTGCTCAGAATAATATTTTTCATGTCTAAACAAAATGCACAAAAGTTATAAAGGACACCAATAGTAATGAAATACAGTTATCAAGGTGTTCAAAACACAAAGTTGTAATTTAGTAATACGACATGAGGGAATTAGATAATAGGCCACTGTGTTTAAAATATGAGGAAGTTAATATAAATTAAGTCTTTTATAAAGATCCCAGTGTGCAGATTGTTACTGCTTAGCTAGAAGAGGAACATTAAACTGCACATTAGTCTTTGGCTCATCTCCTGTCACCAGCCATTATAGGTGGGGAATACTGAGGACCAGCATCCACACCTAGATCACCAACGTGCAATGTGCAAACCTTCAGCTCTCCAGTTGGGTGGCTGACCGGGGCCAGTGATGTCCCACGGAGATCTGTGAGCAGGGACAGGTTTGATATCCACCATAACTGTGCAGCAGGGATGTGTGGAAGGAACATTTTGTGATTTCTGCAACAACCTCCAGTGAATGGAAAAGTCTGGTTTGTCTGCGTAACAGAGTCACAGGGACAGCCAATACCATGGCATGGGGGCGGGGGGAGGCAGCTTGTCAACATTCATCGTTGGAAGAAACGTGGTTTCACTTAGAACTTAGTGAAACGAGAATGAAATTTTTCCTCATCCAAGTTCATGGACACCCTGAATTCTATCCAGAGACCCTAGATTAAGGGTCCCTGCTTAATACTTCCTGTGACTTCCAAATACTTGCAATCAAAGAATCTCAGAGACTGAGATCCTGGGCTGTCATACATGGGATGGCTGGAATTCCTTGATATATGTTTGGACTGATGCTCCAGCAAGACTGCCTCCAAGGCAAATATAATAATAATAATAATAATAATAATAATAATAATAATAATAATAAATGAAAGAAACTAAAATTCAGACTAGAAGGAGACAGAGACTAAAAGAAAGGCAAAACCCAGACTACACCTGTACTGTGGCTGTCATCGATTTGAAAAGTGAAATGAATAAATAAACCAAAAAAGAATATAAATATTAGTCTTTATTTAACATCTAATAAGGTAAGGACAACTTATATAGTATAAATCACACTGATTTTAAAAAAACTATTCAATCAGTTCTTTCTATTAAGGAAACATGATGTGTAAGGGAAAAACCTAAATGCCTCAGCCTGTTATGAGACATGTGTCATGACTTCTATAGCTAAACATTTAAGAGAAGGAAGAAAAACTGAATTGCCTATAAAGAAGGCAGAAACATTTAGACAAATCTCAATCCAGATGAGATTCAATAGACCTACAATAAACTCTTCAAGGGTCTGCATGAGGTAGGATCCCCCTAGGATATTTTGTTCCGCATCTTCTGTCTTTTGTGGAATAAACTTTTACATTTCAGCTGTCCAGGTCTCCAATTCACTAGCAAAAGGAAAACTTGACATGCAGTGTGATACTTTGGCTCTTGGTTCCATGGGGCATCAAGAATTCTGGCCCACGTCCCATGGCAGGCAACCACAAACACTGACTCCTGTGAACTGTTTTCTGCTCATTGGTTCACAGGGCAAAGCAAGTAAGGGCATATGTAATGCCTTTTAATCAAGGGTGATGCATGCCTGAAAATATGCAGGCTCCTCTAGTAAACAAAGACTTCCCTAGACATGTGCAACACTATATAACCTTTTAAAAGGTCTGACAGACAACCACTAATGATGCTTCATGAGACACACATACCTGGAGGTAGACATGAGCATGTATCTATTAAATTAGATGCCACTACTTCCAATAAAAGAGGGGCATGTTGATGTTGAGGCCAAGTTGGAGGAGAGAAGACAGTGGCTAAGAAAGCTGGCTATGACATCAGACAGCCTGGATTTGAATCCCGGCTCTTGCACTGGTAACTCTGGGCAAGTCAATCTATTCCTCACCAGTATAAAGAGGATGATAATAGTACTCTGTCATGGAGTTGTTCTGAGGATTAAATGAGCAACTGTGCAGAGTGTATAGGAGAGTCATTGGCACATAACAACCAGGTCATCAGTGTGGACTTTATAACCCCCCTTGGCTGTCCCTTCTGCCCGGCTTCCCTGGAAGCTTCACCCTCTTAGCATGACACTACTATCTTTTTTTTTTTTTTTTTTTTGGCAAAACTAGTTCAACCAGTCCAAAATATAGAAAGGAAAGGTTAACGTTTTCACGGTACATGGGATTTATTTCCATACATCTGGAGAAAACCGAAGAAGGTTCTCATGGAGGTGATTTTTCTGTAGACCCTGAGCTCCACAGTGAAGGACTTGAGAACAGCTGGTTTTGCACATTAACGAAGGAGCCGGTCCTTGCATATGAGTTTGTCAGGCCAGATCTACAGATTCTGAAAGTCTTCCCAAGCGAGTTGGAACCTGCTTTGAAAATCGCTGTATAGATGGAGCCAAACATGGAAAAGAGCAGCAGCACCAGCGAGCTGGGATTTCAAGCACGTGGCCCAGCTCTGGTATGGGGAAAAGTATGTGAAATGTCAAGGTTGCACTTGGAAGGGATATTTTTCATGGCTCTCCTTCTGGAACAAGACTTCCATAACTTTCCTCATGTGAAATACTCTGTATATGCAGTCTGCCCATCTGCCAAAGTTTATTATACACAAATAATGAGATGTGCCCAAAGTCAAAGGTGTGGTAGGAAGGGTAGGTTAATTAGTCACAAGTCTGCTAAAGGATCTGAAGCCAAAACTGGATTTAAAAGAACATTCCTGGAAGTTCTCTATTCCAGAGGAGTTATTAAGGCCTAGACTCAAGTTAAACTTGTCTTTGTGTTTTCCAATAGATCGTTCTAGCCCCTTTTAATAACGAATTGTCATTCTTTTTTTTCTTCCGTGAGGTGTAATTGACATACAACATTATCTTAGTTTCAGGTATGCAGCACAATGATTTGATATTTGTACATATCGCAAAACGATCACTACCATGAATGTAGTTAACATCTGTCACCACATGTTGTTACAAAATTATTTTCCTTGTAATGAGGACTTTTAAGATTTACTCTGAGCAACTTTCAAATACATGATGCAGCATTACCAACCGCAGTCACCATGCTGGACATTTTATTTTATCCCCATGACTTTTTATTTTATAACCGGAAGTTCGTGGCGCCTTTCGCCCCCCTTTGGCCCCTGCCCCCACCACCAATCTGTTCTCTGTATCTCTTAGCTTGGTCGTGTTTAGCTCTGCTTTGGTTTTTAGAGTCCATCTATAAGGGAGATCATATAATATTTGTCTTTCTCTGTCTGACTTGCTTCACTTAGCATAATGGTGTCAGGGTCCATCCATGTTTCTGCAAATGAAATGATTTCATTCTTTATTTGCGGCTGAATAGTATTCCATTGTATATATCTACCACACTTTATCTATTTACCTGTCTACGGACATTTAGGTTGTTTCCATATATTGGCTATTGTTAATAATGCCGCAGTGAACATGGGGGTGCATATATCTTTTGAATCCGTGGTTTTGTTTTCTTTGGATAAATACCCAGAAGTGGAATTGCTGGATCATCTGATAGTTCTAATGTTAATTTTTTGAGGAAACCACATACTGGTTTCCATAGTGGCTGCACCAATTTACATTCCTACCAACAGTGCACATGGGCTCCCTTTTCTCCTCACCCTCCCCAACACTTGTTATTGCTGCCTCTTTGATGATAGTCACTCTAACACAGGGGGTCAAACTCATTTTCACCGGGGCCACATCAGACTCACAGTTGCCTTCAAAGGGCCGAATGTAATTTCAACACCTTCACCGTTAAGGAGTAGTTACATTTATACAGTCCTAAAATGATTTTGGCCCTTTGAAGGCAACCACGAGGCTGATGTGGCCCCTGGTGAAAATGAATTTGACACCCTAGCTCTAACAGATGTGAGGTGATATCCGATTCTGGTTTTATTTGCATTTCCCTGAAAATTAGTGATGGCGAGCATCTTTTCATGTACCTGTTGGTCATCTATATGTCCTCTATATAATCTGTCATTCTTGAAAAAAGAGGATGTACCAGCTGGAGGGCATGTGCTGGCCTTGTCTAAGTGTATGTGAAGATGAGATTGCACCAACCCTTCTGTGCGCGTCCCCCATTGCTTGTGAATAAACGCTGATATTTTGAAGCATTTGCTGGGAATTATTGGTAAAGACTTAACAAAAGTTAACCAAAGAACAAAGGTATCAATGCCCTAATAATCAAATGCATGGCTACAGTGCTACCGTTGGTCTTCTCGGGCTCAGCCAAAGACTAGGCCTGTAATGCAAACTAAAAAAAATTTGGTAATATGAACTAAATCTGGCACCTAGTAGTAGGTGGCTGTTGTCATCTGGATGTAGTCTTTATGACAAATAATATAATAACAATAATTAAGTTGTCATTTGAGTGCCTCCTAATTGCCAGAACCCATTGCTGAGAACTCTAAAGACTTCTCCCATTTAATCATCAAAGTAACCCTTACAGGTGTGTCCTACTGTTTGTAGTCCTCTTTAAGTTAGGGCCCTGTCCGGTAAGACCTTGAAAATCTGTTCGTGAGTATCCACGGACAAAACTCAGAAATGTCCACATCTGTCACTCACCTTTAATTAATCTCACAAATACGTACGGAAAACGTCGTGTTTGCAAAGCACGGTGCTAGGCACTGAATGGCAGATAAGACAGACATGTTTCTTGCCCACCAGCCATAAATGTGACACCTGAATTCTACCTTTAAACTCAAGAGGGTGCCAGCGTGGGTAAAGTGAACTCAGCTTTATTAAGGCAGATACTACACAGTATCTCCAGACATGGAGGAGTGTACGAAACCCATCGCTGATTTGTCCTTTAAATCCATGACCCTCAGGGGGGTGGGAGAAGACACACTGACGAGGGGCAGTGTCAGGAAGAGCAGATGTACCTTTTAAAATATATTCAATCAACATATTGTCTCCTTAGTACAATTTGAGTAGTACAAAGTATATCTTACCAAATGCTGAAGAAAGAATGAGAGCATGGGCAGGTGGGAGTGGCAGGACGTGAGTACGAAGGTTGAGAAACACCAGTTTCTCGGTTCAAACTACTGTGCAGGTCCCAGGAGGCCAACTCCCCTCATAAGCAGCGTAACCTGTGAGCATAAATAAAGAACTCCGAGTGTCAGAGTGCCCCGGAACAAGGGAGGTGCTCCCCGCATAAAAAGGTCAGGCAAATTTGTGCATCCTCCCTAAGGAGCTGGCCCTTCTCTTCCTGGGACAAGCACCTGTTACTTCCCAGGAGCCATGAAGTCACAACTCTAATCCCCTTTGTAAGATGAAATGCTCACCTTTTTTCAGCTGAAGTGTGGGAAGGTCCAAAATATGCCACTATGTAAAATAGGGTGCACTTGACTGATTCAAAGATCAGGATGAACTAAAATTGCAAGTTGTACTTTATCTCAATTTGTAGACAAGACTGTTCTCAGACTTCAATGTACATGAGCTATAAATAAATCCATTTTATTTCCACAGAATTTTTTTATGGAACCAAACTGGAAGTCAGTTTTTTTCTTCCTCATGCTCCAAATCATTGATTTGATTCTCGGCTTCATCTGCTCCACTGCTGATTCCCTGTACATTTTTCTGTATTTCACTTAATGTAACCTTCATTTCTGTCTGGATCTTTTTTATGCTGTTGAAGTACCCGATGAGTTCCTTGAGCATCCTGCTAACTTGTGTTTCGAACCCTGCATCTGATAGATTGCTTATCTCCTTTTTGTTTAGTTCTTTCTCTGGAGTTTTGTTCTGTTCTTTCATTTGGGCCATATTTCTTTGTCTCCTCATGTGGCAGTTTCCCTGTGTGTGTTTCTACATATTAGGTAGAGCTGCTTTGACCTCCTGTCTTAGTAGTGTGGCCTGTTGTAGAAAAGTGCACCAGTAGGTTGGATGGTAAGCCTTACGTAATCGCCAGGGTGCGGCCACCCATGTGAGCCAAGTTGATGGAGTCTCTGATATGGTGTCTCTGCTCTGTTGGTCTGTGTGTGGGAAGGCTCAGACAAGGGACTATGGCCAGTGCCTGACCTCTGGGGTCTTATCCAGGAGGAAGCTGTCCCTAGCACTCGCCCTGATGGCAGACATTTCAGTTTCTCCCCATGTGCCACTGGTGCTACTCCAGCTGCTGCCCCAGTGCTAGAGCCCAGAGGGAGTGAGTCTGTGTAAGTTCCCAGTCTGTTCCGGGCCCTTTAAGAGGAGATATGTGAGAATCCTGAAGTTTCTTCCTCCACTCCAACCTCCACTGGTTTTTACAGTCAGAAGTTATGGGAACTTATCTTCCTGGCACTGGAACCCTGGGCAGGGTGGTCTGGCGTGAGGGCTGGGATCCCTCGCTCCCAAGGTATTCCTCCTGATTTCTATCCATCACACATAGGTGTGGGGCCACCCATTCTGCATCTCTGTGTCTCCAAGCTTCCTACTTGTCTGGATGAATGTGACTCCTTTAATTCCTTGGTTATTGGACTTCCACATGGCTTGATTTTCTGATGATTCTGTGTGATAGCTGGGCTCACACTGTACAGTCAAGAAGGCAGACAAAGCATCCATTGAAGCAAAAAGTAACAAAGAAGAGTTTGATACTAGATGGACATAATCTTTTATTAAATACAAATTTGTTAATATTGATTGTACATTGACTCTGTTAAAGACATGATGCTAGGTGGTAGAAAAGACACAGAGATCATGTTAAAATTCTCTCTGGACTTCAGCAGCCTAGAGTCCACTTGGAAGGAAAAAGGAACCTACAGAGAAAATAAGACGTTAAGGCATGATTTGACAGGTACTATAAGGAACTTCATGAGCCGGTCAATATTTGTCTCTTCCTCCCTCACTCCCTCACTCCTTGTCTTTCTCCCCACTCTCCTCCCTGCAGAATTTACTGAGTGCAGTGTAACAAAAGGATATCCACACTATTTCATCATCACTATTTTTCCTGTACTTTGTCAGAGGCATGCTCATTTTGTCTGCTAACAAACCTTATTTATAAGTGAAAACTTTCTCGACACAAATTAACTTTGAAAGTTGCAGTTATCCCTTTTCCACTATTGATCGTGGAAATGAAAACATTTGAGTCATTGCAAAGAGCCTCTATGCCACGACGAGAATGTGACAGTAGTGGTGTGTGTGTGTGTGTGTGTGTGTGTGTGTGTGTGTGCGCGCGCGCGTGTTAACAGTTAAACATAGGTACTATTTTAGATTCATTGTTTTTCACAGTAACATTGACATGTCCAGCCAGGTAAGTTATTGGACCTTTCTCACCATTAGAAGAAGTTCTCACACTAGTAACAGGACTGACTTACCTGGTTGCTCCCTCCACTCAATGAAGATGAAAACGTGCAGTGCTCCACTGCGGTTTTACCTCCGTATGCCCAGGGAAGTGGTAAGGCTTGTGCGTTTTGAGACAGTCATTGAACCACACCTGGCATTCAGTGTAATTCAGATGCATTCCAGATGGAAAGTGCCGTGAGGGCCTGAGAGTGGCCCAGGAAGTGATGCATCAGAAGAAGTCCGCTTCGATGACTGGCCAAGCCACTGACCCCTGACTCATTATTTGACCTTACTGTTGACTTCAGGGTCATGACAGAGGGGTGTCAGTTTTGGTCCTCTATAGCAGTAACCTCCAGTCAGTAAAATTATTTAGTGGAAGAACTGAAACGCTCTTAATAAAAACAAATTAATGACCTCTACACAATGAAAATCAGCAGGATACAGCAACAAACATGGTGCATGATTGCTTGGTGAAATCCTGCTTGGTGATCCCTGAACATCCTGACACCACATGTGGCTTTCTCTCATTTCTCTTTCTCTTTAGGGGATTTTTTATTTGCGTGCACACACTGATCAATTTCACAGACACACACACACACACACACACACACACACACACAGACGCCTCAGGAAGCAAGGGCCCTCGCTGCATAAAAGATGGAAGGCTCCTGATTTACAGGATGCTGATGCAAAAGTCACAATGTAGCATCTGGTTGTTGACAGCTGGCGGCGGAGGTAGAGACACAGCACGTTTAATGCCGTCTAGACTTTGTTTTAGCTTGTAGGTTTTTTGGTGACGTTTTTAGCTTTTTGCAAACAACTCTCAAATCCTGACTCAGCTATTCAGTGGGGTTCAGTTTATCGTAATCCATCATCTCTAATCTGGTTTTGAATAGCAGGATGTTGTAGGTCCAGATTGAAGTGTGACCTCTGAATGTTTTCCACTCATGCTTGATTACTATATCCTAGAGGTCTAGACAGCATTATTGGTTTCTCACCAACATAAACATCTGGCAAAAAAAAAAAAAAGAACTAAACTAGATGAGTAAGAATATTTCTAATCTACCTTTAGAATATGCTACATTTCAAATAAAACTTTTTAAAATGGAGCCTTCTCAGGTTGAAAGGATGCCATCAAATGTATTGTTTTTCAGCTCTGATAAGACAGTCTTGGGACTATGATTTTTCACTGATGAAAACAAGTTTGAGCATGTCACTTCAGGCTGCGATAGAAACATCTTTGCCTGGTACTCTTACAAGAAGCTAGAGTTTCATTTAGTGAATCGCAGCCAAATGAAATTAACACACACTTGTTGACTCATGTGCGGCTCCTGGATGGAGGAATGAGATGACACACCAGTGGGAGCGAGGAGATGGGACAAACCCACAGCGATGTGAGGACCGGTTTAATCAGGCCTTCTCAAGTTTTATTTCTCACAGGTTGATTTCCTTATTCTCAGAGTTGCTAATTGTATTAGAACTATATGGGAGCTTTTTTAAGAACCATAACCCAACAGCGTAGAGTCCTGCACCACCGAGTCACAAGGAGAAACTGAGGCCCTTTTCTGTATCCTGGGGCCACAGGCCACATCCAATCCAACACCTCCAAACATGCCCCCAGTGCCAGGTTGGAGAATGTAGAGTGGTGACAAGACAACCGAAAGGGTGTGCCTCATTCATGTCTTTTGTATGTGAATGGTGCATATAGCAATACGGTGAGAATAGCACAGGACATTTTATACTTAAATATTATAAATTTATGAAATGTTGATTTAGTAATTCCATTTTGTGTATAAAAATTGGGAAATAAAATTAAGCTTCTTTCTTTTTTTTTTTCTTTTTTTTTTTTTGCTAGGGTAAAAAGGGAAGGTAAAGATTTCCATCAGTCCTTCAGTAATCATTTGTATAAATTGATCATTCAGCATCCAAGACTGTTTCCAGCCAAAGCTCTTTGGCACAGCACAGTCATTGCACAACTGAAGATAAACATGGAGGGTAAATCCAGAAAAATTTTTTCAAAGCAGTGCCTGAAAATCTATTCTGAATGCCCTTTGCACCATTTAAGACAATAATAACAGTCTGTGACCTGCCACTCTGTGCATACCCCAAGGATTAGCCAGTACATCAGAGCCAAGTGTTAATAGGCTTGGAAAAGAAAAAAATAAACATTTAACTTTTCAAGAAAAGAAAGAAAGGGCATCAACACAGGGCGAGGGTAAACCACGCCTGCTGACGTTGCCCGTTGGGAAACAAGGACAAGGGTGTCAAAACCGCGCACCCACGTTCCCGGCCATGCCACACACATTCCAAGCTCCCATTCTTCTGAGGCCACTTTGTAGAAAATGTTTTCATTTCCGCGACCCTGACCATCCCTCCCACTTGGCTGCAGAAAGTGTTCCCCGAGTGAACCTTCGTGGCCTTTCACCCTCATTAAACCCTACCGCCGCCCCACACGAACCCTGTCTCCCAGACTTCCTTTGTGACTGCGCTTTTTCCTCACCCATTCTGTTCTTAAAGGTTGCGCCTGACTTTAATAAGCTCGTAATGCATAATTCGTCCTGTGTGTGCCTGCTTTCTGTTCCTTCGTCCAGAATTTTCTCCCTGTTCGGACCTAAAATATTTTAACTGGTTAATAAAACACCATCACTTGAGTTATCCACTTGTCTTTACATACAAGCGCATGTTTTTGAATCATAATAACTTAGGTAATGTCTCTGTTCTTAAATGGAGTCCAGGAAAATGACATCTGACAACTTTTATTAAGATAGGAAAAAGGCTGACCCATACCTCCTACCAATTGAGTTCTAAGGGTCAAAAGCCAACTGCTTTTAATAACTTTCTAAGAGTAGGTAATCCTTGCTCACTTTGAAGACTGAAGCATGTACTAATTGCTTTTGTGAAATGAAGGTGATGTTGCTGTAGCTAATGGACCGTGCAGTCAGACCCTGGGCCATTGGATCCCAGACCCCGTGTGGCCTAAGTCGATGTTTTCATAGTATACTCATTGGGTTTGATTGGACACCATTCAAGCAACAAATTAAAATTGGTGTCTTTGCTTCCCAAAAATCTTTTCTCCAAAAATATTTTTAGAGATGTTCTCAGTAACAAGATTTTAGATTTCATTAATATTCTAGACACACAAAAAACCTGTGTTTTAACCACTAATTTAAGTAACAAAGCATTAAAATAACCATTTTAAAATTTAAAATTACAGTGTGCCCCTCCTGGATCACAGTCCCTCCCTCCACCTCCTCCGCAACTCCCTTGAAATTCTTTGGTCCTGCACTTGGTGTTTAATCATTCTTTTTTTGTGCTCTTGTTACATATGTAAGTAAGCTAAAACAGTAATTATTGTTTTGCACATTTAAAAGCTTTAAGTGGTACCATACTGCAAATATCCTTCTGCTACTCACCTTGCTCAGAATTATATTTTTGAGATTTATTCATGTTGAAACATAAATATCACTTATTCTTACTGCTATTACATAAATATGCCATAATTAATTATTCGTTCTCCTATTGAGAAGCATGTAGGTTGTTTCCAACTATGTATTATTACTATAAGCACTTGCTGTTAGGAATACCATTGTCTGTACCTCCAGGCACACACGTGTGGCAATTTCTCTATGGTAGAATAGTTCATCTAAGGACGAAATCTCATGATCTAAGACATGTACAGCTCAT
>VMDR010014930.1:0-22930 GCA_007922815.1 Macrotus californicus | reverse complement strand
GAAATTAGACACGATACAAAAATAAATTCAAAATTGATTAAAGACTTAAATGTTAGACCCAAAACCATAACAATTCTAGAAGAAAGATAAGCAGTAAAATCTTGGACATTACTCGTAGCAATATTTTTTTCTGATATATATCCTCAGGCAAGGGTAGCAAAAGGAAAAATAACAATACAGGATTATATCAAATTAGAAAGTTTTTGCACAGCAAAGGAAGCCATCAACAAAATAAAAAGGCAACTTATTGAGTAGGAGAACATATTAGTTGATACATCTGATAAGGGGTTAATATCAAAAATTTATAAAGAACTTAGAAACAACATCAAAAAACAAAACAAATAATCTAATTAAAAAACGGGCAAAGGATCTGACCAAACACTTCTCCAAAGAGAACATACACATGGCAAGTAGACCTACAAAAAGATGCTCAGCATCATTAATCATCAGAGAAATGCAAATTAAAACCACAATGAGATATCGCCTCACACCTGTCAGGATGGCTATCATCTACAAGTCAATAAACAAGTGCTGGAGAGGATGTGGAGAAAGGGGAACACTTTTGCACTGTTGGTGGAAATGTAGGTTGGTGCAAGCACTGAAGAAAGCATTAATTATGGAGTTTCCTCAAAAAAATTAAAAATTGGACTGTCTTATGAAACCCAGTGATTCCACTTCTGGGAATTTTTCCGAAGAAACCCAAAACACTAATTCAAAAGAACATAAGCACCCCAGTGTTCACTGCAGTTATTTACAATCGCCAAGATATGGAAGCAGCCTAAGTGTCCATCTATAGATGCCTTTGCCTGCCTTTCTCTTATTTGTCATTATTATATTCTTTTTTAAAGCATTAATTCTTAAACCTTAAAAAAAACCACACTCTGATATCATGATGCTCCTTTCAGTTTTATTTCCATTTCTCCAATGGTTTTGCTTTCATTTTTTTTCTAAGTCAGTAATTTCATAGTTCATCTTCTGTTATCTGGCTATCTATATTCTTGTATTTTTGCATTGCTTTCTACCAGAGCAGTACAGCAGTCTCCCCTTATCTGTGGTTTCACTTTTCAGAGTTTCAGTTACTCTAGTCAACTATGGTCTAAAACATTAAATTTTCTCCCAGACTACAAGAAGCTAAAGGAATTCATTGCCACCAAATCAGTATTAAAAGAAATGTTAAAGGGGCTTTCTTTCCCCTTAATTTAATTTTTGCAATCCTTGAAATTTATTTATTTTGAATTTTTTAAAATTACATTAATTGATTGTGCTATTATGGTTGCCCTGATTTTCCTCCTTTGCCCACATCCACCCAGCAGCCCCCACTCCCTCAGGCAATCCCTTCACCATTGTTTGTGTCTGTGGGTCATGTGTATAAGTTCTTCTCTACTCCAGGTCCTACACTGTATTTTCCATCCCCATAGCTATTCTGTAACTGCCTATGTGTACTTCTTAATCCCCTCACCTCCTCACTCATTCCCTCACACCCACTTCCCATCTGGCAACCATCAAAATGCTCTACAGATCCATGATTCTGTCTGTATTCTTGTTTGCTTAGTTTTTTAGATTTAATTTTTGATAGATATGTATTTATCACCATTTAGTTACTCCTAGTTTTGATTTTTCTCAAAAAAGTCCCTTTAACATTTCATACAACAATGGTTTTATGATGATGAACTCCTTTAGTTTTTTCTTGTCTGGGAAGCTCTTCACCTGCCCTTCAATTCTAAATGATAGCTTTGCTGGGTAGGGCAATCTTGGCTGTAGATCCCTGTTTTTCAAGACTGAATATTTCTTGCTAATCCCTGCTAGACTGCAAAGATTCTTTTGAGAAATCAGCTGACAGTGTTATGGGAACTCCCCTGTAGGTAACTGCTTTTCTCTTGTTGCTTTTAAGATTCTATATTTCATCTTTGGCATTTTAATCACAATGTGTCTTGGAGTGGGCCTCTTTGCATCCATCTTGTTTGGGACTCTCTGTGCTTCCTGGACTTGCATGTCTATTTCCTTCATCAAATTAGGTGAAGTTTTCTTTCATTATTTTTTCAAATAGATTTCAGGTTTTTTGCTCTTTCTCTTCTCCTTCTGTCATCCCTATGATGAGAATGTTGGACCTCTTAAAGTTGTTCCAGAGGCTGCTTACACTATCCTTGTTTTTTTTTATTCTTTTTTCTTCCTCTTGTTCTGATTGGATGGTGTTTTGCTTTCTTATATTCCCAATCATTGATTCGTGACTTCATCCCCTCTACTGTTGTTTCCCCATATGTTATTTCTTTAATTTTTATTTTTTAAATTATTACTGTTGTTCAAGTACAGTTGTCTACATTTATCCCACCACCACTCCCCCAAACCCCAGCCATCCCCACCTCCCTCCCAATTCCACCCCTCATTGTTCTTTATTTCAATTAATGTATCCTTTGTTTCCGACTGGATCTTTTTTCTGCTGTTGGGGCCCTCAGTAAGTTCCTTGAGCATCCTTGTAAACAGTGTTTTGAACTCTGCCTCTGACAGATTGCTTATCTCCATTTCGTTTAGTTCTTGTTCTGGAATTCTGATCTGTTTTTTCACTGGGGCCATATTCCCTTGTCTCCATTTTGGCAGCCTCCCTGTGTTGTTCTGATGTATTAGGTAGGGCTGCTATGACTCCCCGTCTTGGTAGCGTGCCCTAATGTAGGTGTCCTGTAGGGTCCAGTGGCACAGACTCCCCTATCACCTAAGCAGTGTACTTGAGTTGTGCCCTTCTTGTGAGCCAAATACACCCTCCTCTTGTAGTTGAGCCTTGGTTACGAGTTGGCAGGTCAATGGGAGGGATTTCCACAGGCCAGTCAGCTGCAAGGAGTGCCTGTGACCACTAGACCACCAAACTACCCTCTGTGGAGGATCAGCTGTGTAGGGGCAGGGTGGTGGTGCTCTGCTGTAGTCTTCGCTGTCCACTGGGTGCACAGGTTTGGGGTTTCTTGAGTGGTGCAAGCCAAAATCAGACCCTACCTGTGTTCTTCTTGGGGCCACTCTGCCTGAGCTATAAAGCAATCTGAAATGGTTGCTACTTGTGCTGGGCTTGGAGATTCCCAGGCAAAGTCAAGCTGTGAATCTAGGCTGGCTGCTGCTAGTGCCAGGTCTGGGGCCACTTAGCAAGAGGTACAGGTGCAGAGGGCTTACTGAAGCTGGCTATTGCTTATTTGATTTGATTTAGGAAGTTATGAAGCATGAGCCCAAACCAGCCATTCTATGGAGAAATCACAGCTAACAGTTTGGGTGGGCCTGTAAGTTGGGTGGAACAGAGTCTTGGGGGATCTCCCCCAGCTCCTACCTTGATGCCAGACACTTCAGTTCCTCTCTGCATGCCACTGGTGCCTTTCAAGCTGCTACCTTGGTGCTGGAGCTGAGAGGGAGTGAGTCTGAGTAAGTTCATGTGTGGTATCTTTAAGGGGAACTACTTGGTGCCCCAGAAGTTACTTCCACCCACTCAATCCTCAGTTTTTTTGCAGGCAGAAGTTGTGGGGACTTACCTTCCTGGCACTGGAACCCTGAGTTGGGGGGCCTGCTGTGGACCTGGAACTCCTTGCTTCTTGCATACCTCTCCTGAATTTCTTCCACCACATGTGGATATGGGACCAGTCCATTCCATGTCTCCACCCCTCCTACCATTCTGGATGAATGTGGCTTCTTTAAATCTGTAATCATCAGACTTCCATTCAACTCAATTTCTGACAGTTTGAGTGATGGCTGTTCTATATTTTAGTTGTAATTTTTATGTGGTTGTGTGAGGAGGTGAGCCATGTTTACCTATGCCTCCACCTTGACCAGAATACTACATTTTTAATTGTATTTTTTCCATTACCATTTAGCCCCCTGTACCCCCACAATCACCCCGTTTCCATGTCCATGAGTCCTTTTTCCTTTTTGCTCAATCCCACCATCCCATAACCTCTCCCCCACCTAGCTGTCATCTGTCCTCCATCTATGAGCCTGTCTCTATTTTGCTTATTAGTTCAATTTGTTCATTTGATTACACATGTGAGTGAAATCATATAGTATTTGTCTTCCTCTGACTGTCTCAGCTGTAAAAAAGAAAATTTTACTCTTTGACACCTAATGGATGGACCTGGAGAACATTATAAAGTGACTTAAGAAGGAAACCCCCTCAAAAAGGAAAAACCCCATAAATATGACAATAAAGTGGCAATAAATATGTACCTAGCGAGAATCACTTTAAATGTAAGTAGATTAAATGCTTCAATCAAAAGACACAAGCAGCTGAATGGATAAGAAAACAAGACCCATATACATGCTATCTACGAGAGACTCACCTCAAAACAAAGTATACACATAGACTGAGTACGGAAAAGGGTATGTCACGGAAGTGGAAACAAACAAGAAAGGCTGGGGTAGCAGTACTTACATCAGACAAAACAGACGTCCAAAGAGAGATTATCTTGGCTAAACCCGACCTAATCAGATGTGTCCTTTAAAAGAGGACTTAGAGGCTGACTGTGGAAGGAGTCAGAGATTCTGCTGCTGGCCCCACAGCAACCAAGTACAGCACGAACTACCTATGCAGAGGGCCATGTGTCAGGCAACAGCAGCTGTTCTCTAGTGGCTGAGTCTTAGACCTGTGACCACAATTAACCAATCGGCATAAGGATTCATTTAACTCTGAAACTGCCATTATTTTTCATGTCAAATATGAGAAGTTTCTGATGGCACAATCTATATATACAATGCATTCTAAATAGATGGTTGGTGATCTGTATTAGTTCTGTTGCTGCATTACAAATTACAACATACTTAGTAGCTTAGTCTAGTGCCCATTTATTATCTCACTGTTTCTGCAAATCAGAAGTCAAGGCACAGCCTAGATGGGTTTTCTGCTCAGGGTCTCATAGGCTGAAATCAAGGTATTGAGGGGTCTGAGTTCCTCATCTGGAGGTCAGGGATCTCTTCCATTTCCCATGAATTTGTATATGATTATCCCAATTTTTTTTTTTTGCCCTCACCCAAGGACTTTTATTTTTCATTGCTTTTAGAGAGAGAGAGAGGACAGAGAGAAAACATTGATGCAAGAGAAATATTGATGGGTTGCCTCCCATATGCGCCTGGACCAGAGATGTTATGCGCCCGAACCTCAACCTAGGCATGTATACTGACCAGGAATCAAACCGACAACCCTTCGGTTACTGGGCTACACTGGCCAGGGTTATCCCCATGATTTAACATTTTGTTTTCACTAGGTATTAACTTAAAGAAGTACTCTAGATACAAACATGAACAGAAAGGTCTTCATGTGAATATAATAGATATTGTAAAGTCTTATTAGTCTACATAGATGAAGTAAGTAGCATTCATTAATGAAAGATGCCTTAAGATGTATTATTGAATAATACTGGGTATTTAACACAGTGGAAAAACTCAAACTGAAATAAAAAATACTAAATTTCCCCAACCACTGGCATCGTCACGGCTTGATGCCTGACACTGCGTCACAATGCCCATGACATTCACCTTGTCGTGTAGGCATTTCATAATCCCGCATCATCACTGGAGGGTGAAGACAGTCTAAGTGTTTGGGAGAGAACACATTTACATAATTTTTATTACAGGATATTGTTATAATTGTTGTTTTATTATTATTGTTAATCTCTGACTGTGCCTAATTTATAAATCAAACTTTATCATGGATACATCATATATATAGGGTTTGGCATTATCTGAGGTTTCAGGCATCCACTGGGGGTCTTGGGATGTATCCCCCATAGATAAGGAGGGACGACTATAATTGCTTCATTGTCTGTTGGTTTTATAATTCATATCAGGTGTTTGGCAGGCCCAGTGCCTGGGGCAAGAGTACAGGTATGAACCCTGACCAGGTCTAAATTTAAAAGTATAAATTAAGCTTTAAAACTATTAAATAAAATATATTCTACTCTTCTACCTTGACAAATATGAGAGGGGAAATGCCAAAAAAATTCAGAATTAACTTCTTGAGGGCATGCCCCATGTAGTACAGGCTTCCCCAACTAGGTAAATGTTCTAGGAACCCATCTGTATCAGTGCACCAGCTGGTGGTGTTGCGAGAGGCCGTGTTCAGCTTCAGTGAATTTTCTTTTGAAGAGTCTTTCAATGTGTTTGCCCATTCCATGAGGGGTGATTTACGAGTGCACCTGCCCACACTGTGCTGAGTGTTCAGCGGTTTTTGGCTAAAAGTGGCATGCTCCCCATGCCCTACCTTCCCTATTCACCAGATCTTGCCCCAAGCGACTTTTTTTTCGTTTCCCCAGATGGAAAAATGTCCTCAAAGGGAAACGTTTTGCCACTGTGGAAGCAAAAAATGGCAGAAGCACCAAAAGGTATCAAAATTGACACGTTCCAAAACTGTTCTCAGCAGTGGAAAAAAGGCACTGGGACTCAATAGGTGTATTGCATCAAAGGTAGAGTACTTTAAAGGTGACCAAAATTTAAACATGTAAGAACACACAATTTTTTACAAATAAATTCTGAGGTTTTTTTGGGTCCTCCCTCATATACCTTTAAAACAACAATGTGTAAAGCTATATTACTGATATTCAGTAAGTGAGAACTTAATTTAACTGTTACTGCACATGTCTAGGTGTCTTCTTGATGGGCCATCAATTTTGTATATAGAATAAAATAAGCACATGTATTTTATAAGTTATATTACTTATTCCATGAATTTTACTTCTGGCCTCTATTTCAGCACAACCACTAATAATATTGTTACACTATATTCACATACATTGTGTTCCACTGACAGTAATGATCTACAGGATTACAAATTTAAACATAATTATGTGAAAAGTATACCAAATTTGTACAGGGGCATAAAAACTTTGGTACACTGTGAACACAAAAGAAAATCAATGGGAAACAGTATTTTTTTATGCAGGAATTTTTTGCATTTGTGCTCAAAGAATTTGACAAGTTAATTAGTCTTCTGTTTCTTAAAATTTGACACTCAAACCCTCCCTGCTCTATGAAGCAATGTAAGTAGCGTGGCACAGTCCACAAACCTGCTGTGCAGTCTGGACAATTGTCTTTTGTTTTGAAGATATTGATCAAAGAATTTGGAGAAACATTTCCCTGGAGGGTCAAATGGGGATATTCACACAGGAGAACTTTAGAGTTACCGGTATTAATTGCATTGTGCTAACACTGAGCAACAGATCCAATGTTGAGAGAACTGCCTGTTGTTAATAAATTCGTGTGCTTGTGATACATGGGTCCCTCCAAAGTGTGAGACCCAGAGCAGGGATCCCTTTTGTCTGGGTCTAAGGATAGTTCCGGCATTTGATTACAATTTTCGTCTTCTCTATGAAATGTTTTTCTGGTTACTTTTTGTCTCCTGTCAAGCTTTACTGCTCTTCCTCACTTTTTCTCTCTGCTATCTGTATCAGCGTAATGGCAAATATTTCACACCATCTATCTGTCCTTGCTGGCTTTTTTTTTTTTTTTTTTTTACCCCATGCTGGCTCTAAACGCTGCTACCTATCCTTCCTCCCCACTACTCCAACTATTTATTTTGTCATTTGTGGATTTTGACATCCAGTTTTGCTGAAAATAGAGTTTATGGTGTTAGGAGTTGAACTGTGTCCCCCCTCTCCTCCTTCAAAGGTAGGTGGAAGTCCTAACTCCTAGTAGCTCAGAATGTGACGCTGACATTGCAGATGCAATTAGTTAAGAAAGAGTCATACCAGAGTAGGGTGAGCCCCCAACCCAACATGACTGGTGCCCTTCCAAACACACAGCCATGAAAAGTCAGAGACACACAGGGAGAAGGCCATGTCACGGTGAAGGCAGATACTGCAGTCACGTCACTGCAAAACTGCCAAGGTACCAGAAGCTGGGAAGATGCAAGGATGATCCTATGATTTGCAGAGAGCATGGCTCTACCTACACTTAGATTTCAAACGACCAGGCCCCAGAACTGTGAATCAATAAATTTGTTGTTTTTGTAGTACTTTGTTTACAGCAGCACTAGGAAACCAATACACAGGGTGTGCTCACCCCTGCCCCTGCCCCCTTCCCTATGCTCTGGTTGGTTTCTAGGGAAAGGTGGAACTTTGCATCTAAGCTATTGCCAAGTTCACTGGTCACCACTCTCCACTTGTACAAAAGAATTCAGTCACTAAAACTGCCCACACGACGGCCCCCAAAAGAACAGGTTCCTATCCCATATGCTAACCACAAGTGATCCTGACTAAATAACAAGGAGTATTTATGCATATGGAGGTGAATAAACTTCCCCACAGTGTGGGACTGCAATATGTGAAGCTTTTGAGTTATTGTGTCCTTGCCAAGTGCTTGCATTGTTCCTGACAGAGGCTGTCTATAAGCAGTCACACTCCTAGTTCTGGTAAAAGTCCATTCTGCCCTCCAAGTCCCATAGGAGAACGCAAGTTCACTGTGTGAGAAAAATGGGAAGCTCCACTGTTAGAGCTGTGGAAGCCTCAGTGAAGTCACAGTTCCAGACCTTTGTGGACTCCTGCTACTCCCTGACCAGTATCAGTTCATTACATGGTGGATATTTTGTAAAAATATGTTCCTGGGGACAAAATATCTTCTTGGGGACTTCAACTTTGTACAAGGCAAACGTGGAAGATGGCCTTTGAAATGTGGCTTGGCCATTCTGAATAAATCAGGACACTTGGTTTACATAACACTTCAGGCTTCTGTTGATTAACAATAGCATCCCCTTCCAGCTACTTTCCCATTTCTTTGCAATACTCTTTTTAAGATTATCTCCTTTCCTCCCATTCCATCCTGAATTCATTCCAATAATCCTTTCCCCTCACTACGCAGTCACCAACAAATTCTGGATTGTCAAATCAAATGGCCAATTCAGTCATCTTATTGAATCCTTCAGTGGCATGTGACACACACTTGACTCCCCCTTTGTCAAGCTTGGCTTCTGAGACACCCGTATTTTTTCCCTTCTTTTGTCTCCTCCTTTCTTCCTCCCTCCCCTCCCCCATCTGTTATTTAACGGGCTGCCCCCTCCCAGTCCTTTGTTGCATCATTCCATTTCCCCTATTTCTAGGCATAGAGCACCCTACCTTTCAGTCCGCTCACCTTTAATCTTTATCCATCATCAGTCTCCCCAGAATCTCACCTGGTCCCACTGGTTTAAATACTATTTAGACACTGATAACTCCCACAACTGTATCTCCAGCACTGACATGGTCCCTGGATTCCAGATGTATCCAAGTGATTTGACATGTCCACTCGGGCTAGTTTGGGAGCAGTTTTCTCAAACTCAACACACCCGACACAAAACTTTTGATTTCCACTCGCACCAAAAAATGTTTTCACCTCACTCTCTAGTTTTCATTCATCTCAGTAAAAGACAACATTTTGTTTAGATCAAAAGCCGTAGAAATATCCTTTTCTTTCTCTCACATTTACCTCTTGTCCACCAAAAAATGAAGTTGGCTCTATCTTACAAGTATACTACAAATTTTATGTTTTCTCCACTATTTAATAATTTAATTTAAACCACTATAGCTTCTTACCTACACTAATGCAAAATCATTCCCATTGGTTGGCCCACTTCCCTCCACTTTTCCTGTTGCACCATGAGTAAAAGCTAAAATCTTTACCAATGCCTATAAAGCCCTAAATAATCATGCCCCCACATTCCTCCCTAAATCTATTTCTGACCATGCTCTTCCCTCACCCTACCAGCCTTTTCTGCTACACTTACCTTTTAGGGCATTTGCACCCAACTTTATTTCTTCTGCTAGAATGGTCTTCTTGATATCAACTCTTTGCCTTCAGATCTCTGCCTGCACTGTACGTTACAAAGGCCTTCCCCGATGAACTTATGTAAAAAGACCCTCCTTTATTTCACTTAGTAACTTCAACAGCAATTGGTATATTTGACTGTTGTATTTCCTCAGTAAAAGCTAGCTCCAAGAAGAATGCCTGCCAGTCAGTGCTGCATTTCTAGCACCTGTATCAGTGGCCAGCATATTTGTTAAATGAATGAATCAATCCTATCTGATGCTAGAGAGGCTAACTGCATGATGTCCTGATTTAGGTACTATGTCCCTATTTGACCTCACATGAACCCGTTCCCAGACTTCCTGAATACTGCAGCACCACCTCTTTTGTGGCTAACCCTGGAAAGTACATGTGTAAAAGCAGGCAAATGGTGACATTTCTGAGCTACGTCTTCAATGAAATTATGTTCATAATATCCAACAAGAACTCATTCATAGATTAGGGGCCTTCCAAACTGATGAAAATATACACATTGCTTCATGGAAAAATTAACTTCTTCCTTCACTAGTCACAAGATGAAGGAATTTTTCTTTTTAGTTTGGCCCTACAACAGTGCCTGGCACCTAGTGGGTAACTCAGTTCCTGAAAAAACCCAATACACAAACCCACTGGCAATGAGGGCCTTTCAAACACTGGAAACACTACTCACTGTCACCCCAATGCTAACTTCCCTCACCAGCTCCGCCTGCTATCTAATGGTAATTGCTTCCGGCACAGTACTAGGGCCCATTCTGTCCTCATCAGACTGGTTCTGGTGACCTCCATCTTAGCCAATTTCTTCAGGAAGCAGACTCCAACTGAGGGCATCATTCCAAGATTTGGGACCTGTTGGTATAAACAGCTGTTTTCCAAGAGTATTTGGAAAAAGAGGCATCACACCACCATGAAAAGGGCTGAATGGTTTGGTGCAGGTAGATTACTGTCTTAAGTACAAAGGTGTGGGGCATAAAACTCCTGAATAGTCTGCCCAGAGAGGGAGAGTGGTGTGCAGTCTACAACCGAGCACTTCACTTGTAACGACTGCTGTACCCCACACAGCACCAACTAGCACCCACTGCTGCTAACTGCACTCCTCCCCACACCTACCCCAAGTGCCCTCGACACTGCAACCAGGCACTTGGCTTCCTCTGCCCAGTACTGTGCAGAAGTACTTCTTTTTTTAATTTTTAAGCTTTAGATAGAGGGGGAGAAAGAGGGAGAGGAACATTGTGAGAGGCATCAGTTAGCTGCCTTCTGTAGGCACCCCAACTGAGAACTGAACCTGCAACCCAGGCACATGCCCCGACTGGGAGTCAAACCAGCGACCTTTCATTTTGCGGGTCAACGCCCAAATGAGCCACACCAACCAGGCTGAAAGTACTTTCTGAGCGAAAGTAGTGTCACGAGATCACTTTAGGTAAGTATTTTATGATTTCCTTCGGTGTTATTTAAAATAAAATGTAACAGTGGTAATTTTAAGATATGCTTTTCTTTTTAATTTTTAAAATTATTTTTAGAGGGGAAGGAAGAGAGGGAGAGAATGCATGCTTGCCTCTCATATGCCAACTGGGGACCTGGCCTGCAACCCAGGCTTGTGCCCTGCCTGGGAATTAAACCAGCAGCCCTTTGGTTCACAGGCCAGCGCTCTATCCAGAGCCACACCAGCCAGGGCTAAGATATGCTTTTTCAAGCTATGCAGGCTTTTGTTCTATGTTGAGAATATGATAAAGCAGAAAACTGTTTATAACATTGCCTACTTACTATCTCCATGCCCTCCCTGGATGGTTATCTCCCATTTCAGGTCAACTGTACTAAAACAAACAAAAAAAAACCCCTAAGATATGCATAGTAAACTGTTTTAAAGCAGCATTTACACTGTTTTAGGAGAAATAACAAGTATTACTTAAATACTTGTATATCATTTCCTAGGTATGGAGGTTAAATGGTCTAGAACTCAGTTAGGCATACAACAGAAAGCCTATTCTTAGCTTAATTTTTAAAAAGATTTTATTTTTACAGCGAGGGGGAGAGAGATGGAGAGAAACATCAACGTGTGGTTGCCTGTCCCATGTCCCCTACTGGGGACCTGGCCTGCAGGCATGTGCCAACTGGGTTTCAAACCATTAACCCTTTGCTTCGGTCTGGCACTCAATCCACCGAGCTTCACCCGCTAGGGCAGCTTCTAGCTTAATTTTTAAGTGAGTGTATTAAAATGTGTATTTAAAGTTCAGAATAGAAACACATGGGGTACCGCTGTGATGCCTCGGAAGCCCCAGGGAACACTGCCTCAACTGCACTCCTGTAACTCCCTCCTCCAGAACTGACTTCCATGTAACACTTTCATTTCCCCAATATAGGGATCCCTAACACACATTCACAATTTTGCCTGTTTTGGAACTTTCTAGAAATGTCATAAAACTATGAATATTTGCTTTTTCCAGTCAACATTAAATTGTATATGTTGCTGTATGCACCTAGAATTCTTGTTATTTTCAGGCTATGTGGTATTTGATTGTACAAGTGTTCTATTTACGTACTCTAAGGTTGGTGGATATCTAAGCTGTTCATTTTTTTTTTGTTTTTTGTTTTTGCTAATAGAAATGTTGTCATAAACATTCTTGTAAATGCCTTCTAGGGCAGAGGTGGGAGTTTCCCGTGTGTGTGTGTGTGTACATGCATGCACATATTTGCTTTACAAAGTAATGCTAAACTGTTTCCCAAAGTGATTGTATCAATTTACATCCCTTTCGGCAGTATTTTTCATTGGACCATATCCAATACTTAGAACTGATTAATCAAACTTTTTGTTTTGGTCAACTTTGTAGGTGTGAAATGGCACTGATTTTAATACGCATTTCTTAAATTACTAATGAAGTTAAATATCACTTCATGTTAATTTTTCTGTGAAATGGCAGTTCATATGTTGCCCCCTTTTCTAATGGGTTGTCATTCTCTTGCAGATCTGTAATATTATTACATATTCTTGGTATTAGTGCTTTATCAGTTTTAAGTATCTTCCCCCAGTTTGATTCTATTTTGCTCATTTGTTTTGTTCATTAGGTTCCACTTGTGAGATCATGTAGCATTTGTCTTTCACTGTCTGGCTTATTTCACTGATATTCGCCAGATCCATCCATGCCGTGGAGGAGCTCCTTCTTTCTGCTGCCTAGTATTCTATCGTGTAAATGTAGCAGTTTTTTCCATCCACTCAATGCTGGTGGGCACTTAGGCTGTTTCCAGCCCTTGGCTTGAACAAGCGGTGCTTAAGTTCTTTTGAATTGGTGTTTTAATTCTATTAATTTATCTGTAGTCTCTCACACCATCTCATATCCTCTGTAAATAATGACCACTAAGAAGTCCCACTGTCACATTCTCTAGGCTGGCTCCTCTGACTCCAAGGTAGATTATGCTTCTGCTTCTCAATCTAAATGTTTCCTCACCTATAAAATAAGGAACCCCAGTAGGACTGCTTTGCACTTACACTTGGGGAAATGCCAGCATGGTCTCTTCAATTCATTTCTTTCAGACAGCACATTGTTTTATTTCTTTGTGTGCTCAAGGGATTTTACACACTGCTCTCATTTTGAGTAGTCATCCAGTAGAAATTAATTTATTTCTGAACACCCAAAGGGCAGAAAGCATATTCTTTGGTTTGTATACCCTTCTCGAATCCTATACTTAGTACAAGGTAGGCACTCAAATGTGTAAAAACATACTCTTTCACCTAATGTTAAAAACAAAAAAACAGTATTACATCGCTAAGTAAAATTAAGACCACTTTTTTATACATACCATGAGAATTCTGTTCAGAATGACATCAGAATACTTACACTTCTTCAAAGAAATACTATATTCTCTAAAATATTTGCATATATAAACACAAAATATGTAGGTACAGAATACCTTCCCTTCAAATGACTTTTGGTGTGCACTGGGAAAATTTAGAAACATTTTCAGTATAAGAATGGAATTAAAAAAGGTTTTACTGATTTCACCAGAATAATCACGAGTATTATTACTTCAATCATTCAATCTGACTGTACTGTCAGTTGACTTAACAGGGACATTGACTTAGAAAAGAATCTTTCATATCCTTCTTGGTGACTGAAGCTTGGCTTAGAACTTTTAGTTCTTATGCCTGCCCTTTACTGGTTGTTTTCCTTTGGTCCTGAATGCACACGCTTAACTGTTCCCTCAGTTACAAAATGGAATTCATAAATCACGGCCTGCGTTTTCTTACATAAAGTCACCACTAGAGGGCAGCACACTATCACTTTAAAATATTTTAAAACACATCAAACATTTAAGCCGCTGTAAACATCACAAAATATTTAAATATACCAGTTTCCACCTCCAAAATAGATGAACTTTTAAAAGCAAACATTGTTTTTTTAATTCTCACCCAAGGATATGTTTATTGATTTTTAGGGAGAAGGGAGGCGGGGCTTGGGTGGAGGGCAGAGAAACATGGATTGGTTGCTTCCAGTATACCTGGCCAGAGCTAAAAAGCACCCATTATTGAAAAATACGGATGTGAGAAATATGCACTTTCACATACAGCTGGAACGAAGGTAAATCAGAAGACAACGTCCTGTGTCAAAAACCTTAAATGTTCATACTCACTGAATCAAGCACTCCGACAAACTTCTTTTTGGAAAACACTTAGATTAACATATTAGAATAATCATCGCAGTATCCTTTATACTTGTAGAAAAATCTAGTGGAACAACCTGAATATCCAATGATAAGAACTGATTAAAATCATGGTATAAGTTTAAATACCAGGTAGCCATTAAAAACAGTTTAAAAACACAATCTGTCAGTTTTTAATGTACATATAAATCACTTGGGGATCTTGTCCAAAATCAAATTCTGATTCCGCAGGTCTGGGGTGGGGCCTCAGATTCAATGTTTGTAACCAGTTCCCAGCCAAGGTGATGCTGACATTGACAGTCTGTGGACCTGACTTACAGCAGCAAGCTTTGGGGCCATTTAATGACACAGGAAAATGTCAATCCTGTGGAGTGCTCCCCACATGACCAACTTATGTTATACATTCTTTCTACACAACTGACTTATTCACACAACATACACATCCAAGAATTTCTGCTCTAATTGTTTGCTGAGTCAGTTTTTGCTCCTAAACTATGTCAACAGTACTTTTTCCTGTGATTGCACAACTTAAAATTATGTAAGCCAATGAAATGTGAGTGCACACAGAATTGGTTCAATAAAAACTAATATTTTGACATACCACTTTACACCCTTTAGGAAAGTAAGCGTTGGTCAGGATGTGGATAAAGTGAAAATCTCACACGTTGCTGGTGGGAATGCAAGATGGAGCAACTGCTATGGTAGTCTGGGGGTTTCTCAAAGGTAAACGGTTACCATATGACCCAACAATTCCACTCCTAGCTACATACCCCAAATCCCAAGCACAGACCCAGAGTTACACACCAGTATTTAGCACAGCATTATTCCACACAGCCAAAACGTGGAAACCCAAATGTGCACTGATAGAGGGATAAACAAAACCTGGTGATATGCCTACAATGGAGTATTATTCAGCCATAACAATGAAATTCTGATGTTACATAGATGACCCTTGAAAACATGCTACGTGAAATAAGCTGGTCACATAGGACCACATATTGTATGGTTCTACTTACTTGAGATGCCTAGTATAGACAAGATCAGACACAAAGTACAGTAGAGTTTGCTTGGAGTGGGGAGAGAGGCAGGAACAGGAGTTACTGTTTAACGGCACCCTAGCCAGGGAAATGTCCTATAAAAAGGCTTTGAACAATGAGGCTAGAGAGCCTGGCATGTAGCAAACATGGGGAAGGTATTGGGAGATCTGGTCAGAGAAACAGGGCCAAATCATGGAGGAACTTTTGTAAGGACTGAAGCTTTTACTCTTGCAGAAATGGGGAGCCACTGCAGGTTTTTGAACTGAGACAAAAACTCGACAGATGTGCTAAGAAAACTGTAGGGGCATAAAAGCAGAAAATTCTATTAGGAATTACTGCAGTAATATAGGCAAACAATGAAAACAGTGGTTATGTAGGTTAAGTGGTCAGATTCTAGGTATTTTCTGATGTTAGACAAAAAGATTTCCTGATGTATCGAATATGGAGTATAAAGGGTTGAGAATGATTTCAACGTTTTTTGCGCCTAAGGAACTGAGAGGGCAGTGCTGATGTCAGCTGCTGGGGAAGGCTGTGGGCTGGCTGGGTGGTGGACAGCTGAGGGTGAAGAGTTGAGATGCCTATTATACTCAAAAGATGTCCAGTAGGTAGTTAGTCTCTAGTTTGAGGAAGGACTGAATTGGACATCTAAACTTAGAAAACTGGCAATATTAATTCATAAATCCATGGACAGGAAGAGTACCAAGGAATGCAAGAGACTAAACCTCCTGGGAGTACCCCAAAATTAAAAGGTTAGGAAAGAGAGCAAAGGAGACTCAGGATGGATGGTAAAATGAACATTTAAATTAAAACCTTCAAGCCCTGGCTGATGTAGCTCAGTGGATTGAGCACAGGCTGTGAACCAGAGTTGCCAGTTCGATTCCCCATCAGGGCACATGCCTGGGTTGCTGGCCAGGTCCCCAGTGAGGGCCATGTGAGAGGCTACCATACATTGATGTTTCTCCCCCCCTCTAAAAATAAATTTTAAAAAATAAAACCTTCACTTGCGACTCCCCACTTTACCTATTTATGCTAACCAATCAATTAACTTCTAAGAGGGCTTGTTCTGTCTTCAATATTCATTTAAGCAGGGGTCCAGTAACTTTAGGTAGATTTACTGACAGGTATGCTCAACATAGATGAGAGGAGCTGTACCATTCATCTCTGTCCTCCAATTACTGCCCATTCAGACTCGGATCAGTTAGAAAGCCAAGGTCAACATAAAGCAACTGCTACGTAAGTTTATGGCAGGAAGTCTCCCAGTTGGCACAGATGCACAATGCATGTTTACAAGTCATGTGAAATACAGGATAGCTATTATGTAGGTAGAAACCGCAAGTACCTATGAAACATTTTTCATACAATTAACAAGATACCATGCAATTTGTGGAAATATACATTTTTAAGTAATATATTCCGAAATGTTCACAGTTCAGGTATTGATAAAGCCTTTAGAGTTAGCACTTAAGGGCAGTGGAAACTTAAGTTTGGTAAAATTTAGCAAGTCACTGAAATAAGCTGATATGGAATCAAACCCATTCTAACTTCAACTCACCATTCTGCCATCCAGAAACCCTCAGACACCACTGGCTCGCTTGTAAAAGGAGAATACTATTGCTAACAAAGTGATTTAAAAGTACAAGAGCAATTTTTTAAAATGCTGATGGCAACCAACCACCCCACCCGCACTGCAAAAATATGGATGCACGAGTGATTCTATTCTGCAGCTGGGTTGACCACTGAATTGAAGTGATGGGAGAAATTATGTCAGCCCCATCCCATTGCTTGATGCATGTGCGTACCTTGTCTGTACTGCACGTATTACTAAGTGAACTGCTGCCACAAAAATGAAGCCTACTTTGAGCTAGACTAAACAAGTCCTGACCACACTTCTGCATCAGTTCAATTCTCCCAAACTTAAGCCATGACCCATTGTACAAGGCCTTCAATCTTACCTTTTTTTTAAAACCTCACCCAAGGACATGCTTATTGACTTTAGATAGAGGAGAAACATCAATTGGTTCTCTCCAATACGTGCCCAGAATGGGAACTGAACCTGCAGCCTAGGTAGGTGCCCTGAACAGGGATCAAGTGCCCAAACTTTTGGTGTATGACATGACATGCTAATTAACTGAGCCATCCAGTCTGGGGTGCCCTCAATTTTATCTTAGTCACTAGATATGTCTTAAAATTTCTACCACCTACCTAAAGCCCACAAACTTATCTCGATCTATCCATATCCTCCCTCCTAAGGAAGGTGAGTTCTTTCAATCCAGAGCATCTTGTTTCATACTTATTAATCTCAATGAGTAGGAGTTTGTTTCCCAAACCAAGAGCCTGAAGACTTGTACTAAACTCCTCACTCCTACCCCACTCTCCACATTCTCCCCGAATTTAGTTGATTTCTTGTTTTAACCGTTACTAAAGTTATGACTTTAACCATGTCTGTTGAACTCCAAAACCATATGGCGATATGACTAGTTACTATTTCTTGGATTTCAAAGGCACTGAATTCATACGGCCTCCCCATTGTTTACCAGTTTCTCATTTCAGTCGATGGCATGCCATTACATTCTTCTTACCTTGTCATACCCAACCTTCCACTAAATACTGTCAACTTTGCCTTTAATTAATTTCTCTACCTCTATTGCTCCCGTATGTCCCTGTAATTGAAGACTTTTAATTTCATCAGTTTACCTCACTTACTCTCTTCCTGTTGTAATCTGCAACCAAGACTTCTGAAATGCTATTCTAATTGAGACACATATGATTCCACATCATACTTGGGACAATGTTTAATGTGACTTACGAACCCTGAAGTGTCCTGTCCCTTGAGCCCCACAGAGGCTATGACTCTCACCCCCTATTTCAGCCAAACTGGCATTTTCCTAATTCCTAAAATGCTCCCTTCCTGCCAAAAGGTCTTCTGTTCAAACATGTTTCTAGATTCTTCCCTTCACTATTCACCAAGTTGTTATTTCTTTAGGTCTCAGTACATTAAATAAAACGTTTTCTGAATGTAGCTTTTTGTAGTGTGTGTGTGTATCCTTTACCTGGCATTGACAGTGACAGCTGACTGGAACTGATGTAAAATCCAAAAATTTCCTAGTATAGAAGGGAAACCACTTCTAATACTATTTGTTTTATTGTAATTACTGGTTAGAAAATAAAACTAACCACTAAGAGATTGAAAAAACTTGCCTATAATTCCTTTATGTAAAAATCCCCACCCTGGCTGGGGAGCTAGGCTAGTTAGAGCATTGTCCCTATACGCCAAGGCTGCGGGTTTGTTCCCGGTCAGGGCACATGGTCAACCAATGGACCCATGGACGGGTGGAACAAAACTGATGTTTCTGTCTCTAAAACCAATAAAAACAAAGAAAAAAAAACAGTAAAAAAAATTTTTAAAGCCCCTTTCACTAAACTAGGCCTCAACAGACTCATAAAGTTGTGTGTGGCACCTGCTTTAAAAGATGTACCTAATAATCTTTTCTTTCAGTAAAATACTTTTTGCAAGAGTTAATTCAAATGCAAGTTGAGGATCAATGAATGGAATTTTCTTTAAAATGTAAACAAGTAACAAAGTATTAGATAAAGTAACAAAACCTGAACCACAATTTTAATTGGAATATGGAAAAGGTTCTCTATAATCTTAATTTCTTACTTCTCAGTAGTCATTTCAACTGTTTAGATTGTTACCTTCAACCGTACTCTGAAGCATGCAGGCGAGAAATCTGGGGCCTGATAAAATACCAGACACAAGAAAACTTACTGAAATCACAATTTGTTACTGTTTTAAGTAAACTTATTTAATAGATTATTTTTAAATTTTTATTCTTATAAAGTTTATTTTTAATACTTTTTAATCTTTATTGTATTTTTTTCCATTATCACAATTTGTTATTGTTTTAAAAGTACTGGTGAAATATTTTGGCTGTGCTCTACAAACATTTCTGATTCAAGTCTAGTAAGGTTAATAATCCCTCAAAACTAGGCAGATGTTTTCTGAATCCTTAGATTATTACGCTTCTAAATATTAATTTTAGCCAGATACCATCTGCTTTAAGGACCACCAAATGCCAATACAGAAGGAAATAACCACCATCCAGGAGGCCAACTTAAAATACAAACAGTCCAAATTTTATTATACTTCATATGGCCAATAGATACACGAGGTCTGTCGGGAAAAAGTCCAGCAATTGTTAATACAATGAGAACATTTTGCAGGACATCCAAGTAACCTGGCAGCCAAGGAGAGTAGACTGGAATGTGCACGTGGGAACAATGGCAGCTTCACTGTACTAGGCAGTGGGGCTCTGCATGACTTTGCGTGAACATGTGTACTGTGTGGCTGTCACATTCAATGACTGGGCGTGAGGACTTCTGGCCAAGGTGAAGACGTAGGCCGATACACTTTGCCTCCTCATACAACCAAAAGGACAAATTTAAAAACAAAAAACAACCAGAACTGCCAGAAAATCAAAGTGCATGGAAGCCCGACAACCAAGGAGTTAAAGAAACATTCAGACTGGTAGAACAGATGGAGACGAGCAGCCAGGGTGGAGAGGAGGCATGGCAAGGTGGTGGCTGGCTGAGGAGGCTGTCCCATAATCCCATGTGGATAAACCAGGAGGAACTGGGGAGCAAGACAGAACGTGCAACCCAGGATGTGCTGGGGTGGGGAAATAAAGCCTCAAAACCTGACTGAAAAAACCTGTGGGGGTTGCATCAGTGGCAGGAGAAACTCTCAGCTTCCCAGAAGAGTTCCTTGGAGAGACCCATAGGGTCCTAGAACATACACAAACTCACCCACCTGGGAATCAGCACCAGAAGGGCCCTGTTTGCTTCTGGGTAGCGGAGGAAGTCACTGAAAGCCAGCCAAAAGCCCAGCAAGCAGCAATGTTCCCTCTCGGATCTCTCCCCCACATACAGTACCTTGATGTACCTTCATGGGTTACCCCACCCTGGCAAATACCTAAGGCTCCATCCCTTACTACCTGACAGGCCTGCTGAGACAAACTTAATAAAGGAGAACTTCCCCAATCTGGCAAAAGAAATAGACTTCCAGGAAGCTCGGAGAGTCCCAAAGATTTTGGACCCAAAGAAGCACATACCAAGCTATATCATAATTACATTACCCAAGATTAAAGATAAGGAGAGAACCTTAAAAGCAGCAAGAGAAAAGGAGATAGTTACTTACAAAGGAGTGCCCTTAAGACTATCAGTTGATTTTTCAAAAGAAATCTTACAGGCAAGAAGGAGCTGTTAAGAAGTATTCCAAGTCATGAAAGGCAAGGACCTACATGCTAGATAATCCACATCCAAGATTATCCAGCAAAGCTATCACTTAAAATGGAAGGGCAGGTAAAGTGCTTCCTGGATACGGTCAAATTAAAGGAGTTCATCATCACTCAAGCCCTTATTATATGAAATGTTAAAGGGACTCACTCATCTAAGAAAAAGATCAAAACTATGTAAAATGACAACAGTCTCACAACTATCAACAACTGAACCTGGGAAAAAAAAAGTAACCGAGGGAACAGAACAAATCTGCATCAAATTTTGCATTAGTCTTGAATATTTCTCTGAGGAAACTATTCAGATGATGCAGAAGGCCATGGCTATGGGCAACTGGTGACTGGCAGCTTCATCATCACAATGTGCCTGCTCATGTATCTACTCAGGTCTTGTGCAGAGTTTTTTTTGTGAAACATCAATTCACCCTGGTGACTCAGCCCCCCTTAAACCCCAAGTTTGGTCTCCTGCAACTTCTAGCTTTTCCCAAAACTAAAATCACCTTTGAAAGGGAAGAGATTTCAGACGGTCAATGAGATTCAGGAAAATACGATGGGGCAGCTGATGGCGATTGGGAGAACTGTGTGAGGTCCCAAGTTGCCTACTTTGAAGGGGACTGAGGCATCACTGTCCTATGTACAATGTTTCCTGTATCTACTTCAATAAATGCCTCTTTTTCATACATGGCTGGATACCTTCTAGACAGACCTCGTACATTATTTAAACCATATACAATGATTAACGAATTATAAATCAAACAAAAAGGACAAACTGCAAAGTATTATCAAAACTGTTTTTATTTTCAATACAAGATAAATACCATGCTTGTTACTAGTGCAGTTTAAGGCCAACAATGGCCATATAGCAAACTGCTGAACAATCACCTAAATGCTAAAGAAAGAAAAGACAGAAAGTAAACATTAAACACAAAATTGCAATTACAAACATTTTAATAAAATGGAATGAGCTTTCTAAGAGAAGCAAATATGGAAGTCTAGTTCTCACGGACACCAAAAATACGTACTTTTGATCAAGTATCACCTTACCTTTTGCACAGAAATCTTATTGTGTGAAGTCACCAGAGTCAATAGCTAAAATTTCAAGACTTTCTTTGGCCTTCTAGTATTAGACAAATTATTTACAAACCGTGATTCAGTAATTCATGGATACTGGAATATGATACAATTTTTTTGTTAAGGGCGTTCCATTAAAAATTGTAAAACAACTTTGTAAGGCTGCACAAGGCTGTAAACTACTTTGCTAATATACCACTGGATGAAGAGGAAGAAGGAATAATAGACCTTTTTTTAAGGCTAAAGTCATCAATGTTATAGATGCATTCCTTAGAATACACTATGATTTACCCCAAAGGATCCTTTCCCATTAAATACCACCTGAGTACTTCAATTTTCAACGTAAAAAAATAAACATGAATTCACCACTATATTTTAAAATAACTTACAAATGCTGAGAAGTGTTACGCAGTAACAATGCAACAAGAAAAAATCCATCTTCAAAATGAAATGTTTTTTTTTCTGAATGCCGGTTCTGTCCAAATATGAAATGACTGTAAAACATTTACACCCATACTCTCATATGGAATGGAAAATCCTCCATAGTATTTACTATCCGCAGACACCATTTCAAGATTTGTGTGACTTCAATTAAATTCTACTTACTATTTTAAAAGACTCCCATTATAATGTTAATATAGCAGGAAGTCTTTAAAACATTAAAATCTGTCTGTACCTAACCAAATGTTTATACGTCCCAAACAAAAACCATAGTAGCTGCATACTCAGTGTGAATGCCAACAACCTGAAATTTTAAAGAAACATTGGTTAAGACAAACCTAAATCAATCTGAACAGGATACAATTGTCTGAATACTTTGAATATTCAGAAAAATTCATATTGCTTCTTTCTAATCCCAAGAAAGAGTGTAAGAACTTCCTCTCAGAAGCCTAGACATTTTAGCACATTTTCTATTTCAACTTACAATGAAACTTTAATCCTGCATCTTTTGATTTCTCTAAATCAAAAATCTCACATTACTAACGCAAAGAATGCTATATGTAAGGCCACATCTTAATAAATTTATAATTTTTGGTTGAATATTTATTTAAAAATTAGTCTAAGGCTTCTAAGAGTCAAGTTGGTAAAGAAAATACACCAGTG
>VMDR010014929.1:0-22946 GCA_007922815.1 Macrotus californicus | reverse complement strand
CCTGGTCATTCTAACTCTCACAAAAATCTCATGTGAAATAAAATATATCATAAAAATTAATCATAATAAAATAAAAATTATGAAAAATAAAACTATCCTTGCTACTTGAGGATGGGCCACAGACCAGCAGCATCAACATCACCCACCTTTGCTAGGAAATACAGACTCCTAGGTCCCATTCTAAACCTAATGAGTCAGAATCTGTATGTTAATAGTATCCCAGGTAATTCTAGGCACATTAAAGTTTGAAAAGCACCATCCTAAACAACTGATCAGAGAGCCAAGTATACAACTAACAATGCAGAAAGTAACTTTAAAAATAGAGAATTATCAAAATCTATAGAATATGGTCAATAGGAGTACTTTGCATAAAAGTCAGCTCTAATAAAAACTTTTATTATTAAAGAGATATTTACAGCATATAACTTAAGATTTAAGATAAACTTTAAAACATCAATAGGAGATAGAAATAAAAACAAAAAGCATGAGCATCATAGAACAAGTAGTATATGAAAGCAATACAAAGCATTGGCAATTCTAGTCAAAAGGGGAAAAACAAAATTAGCAAAGAAAAGAGGATAACCAATACACAGACATAAGGCCCTGGTTGGGCAGGTCATTTGGTTAGAGCATCATCACTATACACCAAGGTTGCATGTTAGATCCCCCAGTGAGGGCACCTATAAGAATCTACCAATGAATGCATAAATAAGTGGAAAAACAAAAATTAATGTTTCTCTCCCTTCCTCTAAAATCAATAAAAAAAATACACACACACAGACATGAAACAGTAACAAGTATAACCATGTATAAATAGTAGATAAATGTTTGCATAAAATGAATATATATTTTTAAAAACTTACAAATAGAAATCTAACACGAAGGGTTATGAAGGCAGGTGTTTCTAGTTCTGTTAAGGCCAATCACGGGATATAATGATTTCCTGGGCTACGTACTCAGGATGTGGAGCAGCTGTAAAACCTGATGACTACGTACTCCTGCTGCTTTATAAGAAAATGAAGGACAACAGCATTGGAAACCCGAGAAACAATTTTATAATGAGGCCTCTGGTAAGAAGTTGTAGACTGAGTGACATTTCAACCAGTTCTTCCCAAAGACAGTTGGGACTTCGGCAGAATGGTGAAAGACTGGCCCAGATGGTATCCTCAAATGTAATTGCTGTAGTGCCAGGGCTTAATACCATAACATGTATCTCAGATGAAAAACAAAATTTCCCAGAGGCTAATGGAATTCCAATGCACAGATATCAAAAAGATATATTTAAGACTTGGAATATTTTGCTTGGAGAACAGAAGATTTGGAGGGGTGAGGATGGAGGATGGTAGCCCTTCAAATATCTATGTCAATCATCATGTGACACAGAGATAAAATTTTTTCACGGACCCAGGTGTGGGGGGGGACAAAATCTGTAGGAGGTTCAGGGAGAGGTTCATTTCACTACGAGATATGACTAGCTGTGCAAAGAGGGAACCAACAGCTGTCAGAGATAAGTCATTTGAAGTGTTTATACATGCTGGAAAGACAATGGTTAGGATCTCTTTTAGGATGCTTAGGAACCACGGGATGGATGGCTTTCAGGTCTCTCACAACTCAGATTTATTTTTTACCTTTTTAAAAGATTGTATTTATTTATTTTTAGAGAGAAGGGAAGGGAGGGAGAAAGAGAGGGAGAGAAATATCAATGTGTGAGAAATACATTGATTGGTTGCCTCTCGCACACCCCCAACTGGGGCCTAGGCCAGCAACACAGGCATGTGCCCTGACTGGGCATCGAACCAGTGACCTTTTGGTTTGCAAGCTGGCCCTTAATCTACTGAGCCACACCAGGCAGGGTGCAACTCAGATTTTTTTTAAAGTGCCAATTAATAAAGGAAAGGCTAAATAAATTATAGTATTTCTATAAATGTAATATTATGTAGATATTAAAAATAGACTATATAATATTCTTCCACTATGTGGGGTAAAAAAGGAAAAAGGAAGACAGAAATAAAAATAGTTGCATTAGGGCAGAGAAATTACAGTTAAAAATATTTTAAACTATAAAACATTTTCGGTCTTTAAAAATTTAAATGGAGTCTTAACATGTTCATTTTGGTTAAGTGATGTCACAATACACTGTGGGTATTAATCATAAAGTCAATATCTATCTAAGTCTAAGAGATACTAGAGAAACTTTAAAAATTTTACCCTTTAATTTGGCTCTTGGTCAGTAAAGATGAGATGTTACTTGCTGCTCTATTCACAGCCAACGGATTATTATCACCAGCAATATGAAAACAACTAGACCATTCAGTAGCTCCCTAAAAGACAAGAATATATGTTGAAACAAAAGTAGCAAACTGTAAAAACATGATTAAAGAAAAAATCACTTCAATCGATTATCAATAAACAAGACATCGAATCCAACAGTCCAATGCTTTTCTAAAGTGGCAAGACACTGTATGTTGCTCCCCCTGCTCGAAACGCCCTCCTGTCCTTTCTCTGCTTGCTGAACTCCTGCTCATCTCTCAAGACCTAGCGCTGTGACGTGAACCCCAGCTCTCCAAGCTGCCTCCTTTGCCCCTCCCTAAAGCACTTTGTATATCTGTCACTACACTCTTTTTCTTTTTAATTATTTCTACACCTGTGTGACTCTTAATGAATCTGGGAACTCAGATCTGGTATTTTATTCAATCTCTCACCCCACAGTACCTGGCACATAATACATATTACAGACCTTAAATGCAAATGTGATGTGAAAACACAACCAAATTGGCGGGCTCTCTCGGGAGCACATCCATGCCTTCCATCCCTCAGGGTGCATCTTTACTTTTCTCTCCTAAACTCTAAGAGTCCCCACAGACTTGCAACCAGGGGAGCAATGGGAAGCGGCAGCTTGTCCTGGGCTTATGCCCTGAACCTGTCTCCAAGGCTCCCTTTCCTCTGACTTTTCAACTGAGCTAACAGCAGCCCCATTGTGGCTCAATTCTTTCTACAATGTTTCTAGGGAGTCAAAGCAGAGGACCACCTCGGCTCTCTCCTGTTGCTTCTTCCACCCTAATCCCTTCTTTATTTCACTGTCCTCGGAGCTTTAATAAACATATTCTCAAAACAAAGGAGAATAATAAGAAAAAACAACCAAATCAAAATGACCAACCTATATATCCTTTTGTGATTATGGGATTTTACACAATCTGATATATTGGAATATTTGAGAATTTGAAAATAAAATATAATCTCCATTGTATAGGCTTTTAAATAACTCCCATAACCCTGAAAGGATTTTGTAAGTTTAAGTGAAAAACATACCAGCAGAATATAACTACCAAGGAGTTATATATCACTTGTGGAATGAGGTGACATATTATGTTAGGCCTGAACAATGTTGTATCCAAATTAACAGGTTTCTGACATGAAGGCAGAGAAAGTTCTGTACTCTGTTCAGGGATGAGTGACAAACACTTCTTCCTTTATAAACAGTAACACACCCTCATCCAAGAACACAGGGCTCACAGCCTTTTGTTTTGCTCAGGCACTTGAGGGTGAGGTAGAAGGGTGATGTGCAGGTGATGTGGAGGAGTCCTAGAGAGTCTGATGAAAGCCTCTTATGTGATTCTACTTCCCCAACATTCTTTTTTTTTCTTCAAAACCATTTCGCTTTTCAGTCTCTAAAATTAGAGATGGATTTTGTAATACTTCCAAGTTTGAAGGGGAGTATGGTAAACCAAGTATTTTATACTTTGGTGAACAAATCTATATATGCACCTTGTCAATTCCGTTGATAATTTCATTCATTTTAACCAAATGTCAGCTGAAGTCTTTTTATATTTACATCCTTATGTCTACCCTTACATGGAAATGCCTCAAATTTTTTCTTTCTATCTTTTATTTGGGGAGGTAGGGGCCTTCTCTGGATTTTTAGCTCTGTTGTATATTATTTGACCTGTAGTGACCTTCCCTGATATTTCATTGTTTAGCATCATAGTTTAATGCTAAAGAAAAACACTGCTTTGTTCCCAGAATCATTCTTGACAACTGCATTTTTACTCTGTCAGTTTCTTTAGCCAGAGTAAACTTCTCTGACAGGAGCAGAAAGCAGCAGTCACCTGGACAGACTACTATGATTTCCTTCTGGGATTTATTTAATATTTAAAAATTTTTTAAAAGATTTCATTTATTTATTTTTAGAAAGAGAGGAAAGGAGGGAAGGAGAGGAAAAGAACATGGATGTGTGGGAGAAACATGGATTGGTTGCCACTCACAACCCCCCTACTAGGGGTGTGGCCCACGACCCAAGAGTGTGTCCTAACCAGGAATAAAACCAGAGGCCTTTCGGTTTGCAGGGTAACACCCAACTCACTGAGCCACACCAATCAGGACTCCTTCTGGGATTTTAATTCTCAGGTGACAGATGTCATTTTCTAATTGCACTCTGGATTATTTTTCCCTTTGTAAGTTGTTTTGGACTTGCTCATCTACCCAGTTTCTGCCCACTCAAAGAATCTGTGGTAGTGATTTTCCACCTTTTTCATCTCACGGCACACACAAACTAATTTGTAAAATTCTGTGGCACACCAAAAACTATGTATTTTTGCCAGTCTGACAAAAATAGGTATAATTTTGATTGATTTACAAAAAATAATAATAGTAGTTACCTACCCTTTTTGCTCCAACGTGACTTTAAAAGGTAGCTACCAGTTAGTTAGTTAGTTAGTTAGTTAGTTAGTTAGTTAGAGCATTGTCCTGATACCCCAAGGTTGTGGGTTTGATCCCCCGGTCAGGGCACATATAAGAATCAGCCAATGAATGCATAAATAAGTGGAACAACAGATTGATATTTTTCTGTCTCCCTTCCTCTTTCTTTCTAAAATCAATAAGTAAAAATTAAAAAAAATAAACCTCAGGTACATACTTGTATATAAGGATTTCTGGGACCAAAAATTAACAAATCAGATACAACCTTGTTATGTGATGTGACCAATAAGATGCAATTCTTATATAACCAATACATTTGTGGTTCAAGACAGGGCATTCACACCAAGACAGCTATTATTGTGTTGATTGTTGTCACTGCTTAAATTTGATCATCTAAGGGCAAAAGAGGTCAGTGCCCCTGACTAAATAGTCAGGTACTGCATTTAAAAAAATTCTTGCAGGTATCAGTTGAAAATCGCTGATCTATGGTATCCCTCATTGGTTTTAGTGTACTACATATGTGACAACTTACTATGTTTCACAAATTTAAGCAATTTTATTGGAAGTGCCCTCTTCTAAATTATTTATAAAAATATAGATAATATGGATTCAAAGGATCTCTTGTTAGATGTTCTCCACTTAGAAAATGCCTTTCCATTTCTTCCTTTGCTCTGGGCAATTTTTGAGTCCTCTCAATGTCACAGTAATTTTAAAAACTACTTAAGAACATTTGATATAAGTCACATTTTATTCTTCTTTTGTTTCCCTTGGTGGAGGAGATGTACCAGATAAAATATTGCTATGGGCAATGTCTGAGATTTTACTGCCTAAGTTTTCTTCTACAATTTTATGGTTTCTGGTCTAATAGTTAAGTCTTTAATCCATTTTGAATTTATTCTTGTGTATAGTGTTAAGAAGGTGGTCTAGTTTCATTTTTCTGCACCTGTCTGTCCAATTTTCCCAACACCATTTATTGAACAAACTATCTTTAGCCCATTGTATGTGCTTGCTTCCTCTGTTAAATATTAATTGACTATAAAGTTGTGGGTTTATTTCTGGACTCTCTATTCTGTTCCACTGATCTATGTGTCTGTTTTTATGTTAGTACCAGGCTGTTTTGGGCCTTGTAGTACAGTTTGATATTAGGTAGTATGATTCCTCCAACTTTGTTGTTCTTTCTCAGGATTGCTACTGCTATGCAGGGCCTTTTGTGGTTCCATGTAAATTTTTGAAATATTTGTTCTAGTTCTGTGAAATACGTCATTGGAATCTTGATAGGAATCTTGATGTTCAATCTACAGGTTGCTTATATCAAACTAAAAAGCTTCTACACAGCAAAGGAAACCATCAACAAAATGGAAAGACAACCCATGGACTGGGAGAACATATTCGCTGATACATCTGATAAGGGGTTAATATCCAAAATTTATAAAGAACTTACAAAACTCAACACCAAAAACACAAACAACCCAATTAAAAAATGGGCGAAGTTTCTGATTAGACACTTCTCCAAAGAGGATATACAGATGGCCAGTAGACATATGAAAAGATGCTCAATGTCATTAATCATCAGAAAAATGCTACTTAAAACCACAGTGAGATATCACTTCACACCTGTCAGAATGGCTATCATCAACAAATCAACAAACAAGTGCTGGCGAGGATGTGGAGAAAGAGGAACCCTCTTAACACTGTTGGTGGGAATGCAGATTAGTGCAGCCACTGTGGAAAGCAGTATGGAGATACCTCAAAAAATTAAAAATGGATCCGTCTGTTGACCCAGTGATCCCACTTCTGGAAATATACCCGAAGAAACCCAAAATACTAATTTAAAAGAACATAAGCACCCCTATGTTCATTGTAGTGTTATTTACAATCGCCAAGACATGGAAGCAGCCCAAGTATGCCCATCAGTAGATGAGTGGATAAAACAACTATGGGACATTTACACAATGGAATTCTACTTGACCTTAAAAATGAAGAACATTTTACCCTCTGCAACAGCACGGATGGACCTGGAGAACAACATTATGCTAAGTGAAATAAGCCAGTCAGAGAAAGACAAATACCATATGATTTCACTCATATGTGGAATCTGAACTAACAAGCAAAACAGAGACAGACTCATGGAGAGCAGGATGCCAGTTATGCAGCGGATGGGTTAAGGAGGTGGAGGGATCAAGCAAAAAGGGAAAGATACACATGGACATGGACAACAATGTGGTGATTGTAGGGGGTGGGGATGGGAGGTATAAGGGGGCTAAATGGTAATGGGAAAAATACACTAAAAATTTAAAAAAAGAATAAGAAATAAAAACTATTTACAAATATTTGGTATGTAACCTTTTTGACTTCTTGAAAAAACTAAATATTGTCCATAGGCTTTCCCTTTTTACAACTATACTTACTCCAAGAACCTAAGTAGATTAAGAAACAATCACTTTATAAAGATGAAATGCCTTCCTCCAGTTTATGCTTGTGCCTTCAATGATCTTTTCTATTCAAGTCTATCTGCTTGTCCATCATAAAAAAAGGACTCACCAGTTTGTAATTCCCAGCCTTCTGTGTCATCCACTGAATAAATATAATTTACAATCTATCAAGTTCTTGGCTTTTGTAATAAGCGGTTACATCCTGGACACAAAAAGTTCCAGACTTACCAGAGTAATTTTTTCCAAACTCTTGGGTCCACTGACCCAGTCTTGGTGATTTCATTATGTCTAACATGCCCATTAGTTCTAGGACATTCTGGATGTAACATCTGCTTACTCAAAGCTAAAGAAAAGTTATTACCTCTATTGGTATTGCCCCTGTTCCACACATTGGATCAACTATTATGTCAGCAGGTTGAGGAGCACAGAGCCTAGGGAAAAGAGAACAGCCTATGTGAAGAGACTTCAACCAATAGCTCAGGCTTCCACGGTGACTATTTCTGAAGCTATAAGATCAAGGACCTGTTATATTAGCATGAAGAAACATCAATCAATATTTATTTTAAAAGTAAATTTGTAATTACATATTGACTCTATATCCTAGCAGTTAAAAAAAGCATTCAATTAAAAGTACCCTTTTATTATGATCTAAAATCCCATTTCATTCCCGATGGACTTTAGCTTCTATATCTTTTAATATACATGCATGCCTTTAGAAAACACATTTTTAATTTTTCATATAAACATGTATTGTTACATGAAAAAAACTTCAAATATATTTCAAGTAGAACATGTATTAATGTAAGTTGACTGGCAATTAGATATTCAGTATTCCTTTCCTTATGAGTTTTAAAGATAGTAAGTAACCTTGTTGTAAAAATATTTGCTTTACTGTGAGTACTTAGTATAGTAATTCCTCACTTAAGCAAAATGACATATAATGGAACCAATTTTACCACAGGCTAACAGATATAAACAAGAGTTAAGTTCTTACAGCATCTCTGGCATCTTGTCAATGATACAAGAAACAATGTCTTTGGAGGACCTGCTGTATTTGCCAGGCATGGATTTCACTCTTTACATGCATCGTCTCATTTAACCCTATGAGGCAGGTCACTATTATTCCCATTTCACAGATAAGCTGATGTAAAACCTGTCCACCGACACAAAACTAATAGATGATAGAGTCAGGATTAGAGACATCACTATTAGTAGCTTAAATGTTACCCCTCTATGGAGCACCCCCTCCTCAGGTCATTAGGCTTCTTTTTTTGTCCTGATAATCTTTTCACATTCTAGGAGTATTACGGTATTTATTACATGTAAGGTAATTATCTCCCTCACAAGAACTGAGATTCTTGGGGATAACACTGGATTCTTACTATAATACCTGTTTAGCTCTACCTCCCTATTCCTGCCCCTCAACAAATGGCAACAGAATCCTTAATAACCCTGTTGGCAGTAAGCAACCCTATACTCCCAGTCATTGCTGCCAGGGTCTGGGAGAACACTTGACCAAGACTACGTCAATCAGATTCGCTCTTCTAAGAACTAGGAATAAAGAGCTAGAAGCCCTAGGCAATCTGAAGCTGGTCATTTGAAGTTGGAAGTATGTAAATTTAGATGAGGGCAGCCGTTTGCACACATGAGCAGGGAAAAGAGCCCACAAACTCCCAGGAGAGACAGAAGTGACTGTCTAGGTTTAAAAGATAGTTTTCTAAGATCTGATTCCTACCCTTCTTGACACATGGCTTTCAGTTTTCTGTGGATTCCCTAAGATTTCTCGGTATTTTTCCAGTAAATCCCTTTCCCACATAATCATTACTCTTTTTTCAAATCTTAAGTAGCTTACTTAGGTTCCTAATAGTTGACCCAAAATAATTATATCCCTGGCTCCTGCACCACAATGCCTGGCAGTTGATAATAAATGTTTGTTGAATAAAGACTATAAACTCTTCCTTAATCGAATGGCCCCAGTTATCTACTATTGTCATCGAATGGAGAGGTTCTAATTGTGTTGAACTGTGACTCCGTGGATGAGCTAGTAGAAGATGACTCCCAGGATATGGCAGACAATAATGATGTATATAGCAGGTATTTTGCATATGTTTCTGCATTTACTCGTCTGTAATAATCCTTTAAGTCTTCAGAAAAAAAAATCCTAGAGAAGACAACTTATCTGAGTGGTAGGAAGAAGTACCCAATATAAAAGGGAATAGGGAAAAGGAGAAAGCAAGCTAGGTCTTGCATTTGAAAAAGTGGAAAATTCCAGGATGATTCCTGGGTTGTAGTGATTATAAAATTTAAAAATACAAGTAAAAGTTCTCTGTGTTCATTTATACATTAGATGTTTTTTAAAAAATCTCTGCTTTCATCTGCTTCACTGACAGAAATGAAACAAAATTTGCTCTACTTCCCAACATAGCGTATATTCTTTCTAAACAGAAAGGTGGCAACCCCATTCAAGAGGTAGATGAAAACTACCATTCCCATTTTAAAGTCAACAAAACAGACAGTAATTAAGTGATATTTTTCAGGATCAGAAAGAATCAACACCAGATACAAGGAAAAGGAACAGATCATTATCAGCTTTTCATCCTGTTCTTTACCCACTAAATTCCAACACAGTACCTCTTAAGAAATTAAAGTGTTTTGAAAGGAAACTTGAAACCAAGTTATCACTTTAATCTAGATGGCAAACCCTTTCTCTTACCTGAGCATCCCATAGGCAAGAGTAGATCTAAGGGTTGTAGGTCCAAAATGTGTAATATTTCTTCGGTGAAGACTCTCTTCTGTCAATGCAATGCCCACAATGACTTCATTATCATGGATATTCAAAAGTACCTAAAATAAAACAAGATAGAATAAAACAGTTTTAGAATTATACAAACTGCACTTATTACCAGGATTTTTAAATTTCAGCCTCTGTTGTTTTTTTTACTTTATTATGGAGGTATAATGTGCATACACCAAAGTACACAAATCTTAAGTATGCAGCACAGTGAATTTTTACCTATATGCATTGTTACTGCCCCCACAGATATACAATATTTCTAGCACACCGGAAGGCTCCCCTTTGCCCCTCCCAGTAATTATAAATCTGACCACTTCTACCATATATTAGTTTTGTCTTGTTTTGCACTTCATATAAATGAAATCATATAGTATATACTACTTTTAAATTTTAACATCTACTTTATTCTTTTCATTCACTGTATTTGTAAGTTAGCCATAACCATATTTTCCCTGAATTTTTATAATGTCAACATATTTTGAAGGTCTATGAGTTTAATATACATTTTAAAAAGTTTTAACATTTGTTTATACATTTGCTTTATCACCTATTATTTTCTTAACATTTTAAAAAACTTGACTCAATGTCTGTGAAATGTTTTTTTTTGTCCCAGTTATAGTTTTTCTAACACAATTAAACATAAACTATTCAAATAAAGAAAGTACAAAAAAATTGTTCTCCAATCTTCTACCTAAAATTTCCTCATCAGGACCTTAGCAACAGCAGGTGCCACTTATCTAGCTACATGCAAGCCAGTGTTCTACATACCTTACATGCATTACCTCATTTCACATTCACACTATCTGAGCTAGGTATTACTATCCCCTTTTATAGATGAGGAAATTGAGGGACAAAGATGTCTGCTTACTTGTTCAGAGTTATAAGCCTTGTAAATTGGATCTGAATCCAGGTAGTATGGCTCCAGTATCTGAGCCCCCTTTGTAACTTTTGGACATTACTGTTCTAGTTAGCATATTCATTTTCATAACAGCTGTTATGAGTAAAAAGGAACGGGGAATTGTTCCTCTGATTTTATGATGCAATAAAAGAAAAACTTACAGAGAGAGTAAGTGATTTGCTCCAGATTCAAGTGTCCCAAAAGCAACAGAAAATGACTTCTTGGTAAAAACATCAGCTGCTAGGGGCCTTTTAAGCTGTCAGAGATTTAAAGACAACTTAGTGTGGTCCACACGTGAATTACCCGTGTAGCAGACAACTGACACTAAGGATGCTACAATTTAGCAGAATTTAAGAAATGGAGAGCTGGCTCTAGGATGAGTATTAGCAATGATGTCCTGATTTTAGGAGGTCAAGGTTTTTTAAAAAAATGTATTCTGGGGAACATCTGACATTTTGTTCCCAGACACATGTTGTCAGTTCTGCTCAAGTACACTCTTATAATAAAAACTCTCTCTCTCTCTCAAAAAATGCACTCCACTTTTTTTTAGTAGCAAACGTCTACAATCAAGACACACAAAAACAAAAAAAATTGTTTTACGTCTCGTTGAATTTTATAATCTGAAAGTCCATGTAATGTTGTAAAAAGTACTAAATTAGAAATTAGAAAACTCAAGTCTTAACACTTTATTGCACCAAATACTTAAAATGTAGCTCTGTGGCCTCAGTTTAATTATCCATAAGACTGGGTTAGTCTAAAAATTGTATAAATCTATGACAGCCTTCCTGATCATCAAAATCAGAGCCTGTACCTACCTCCACATCAAAGTTGGTCATGTCAGCCTTCCATTTAAAATAATCTTGAACAGCACCCCCAAAATCTCTTGCGGCTTCATTAGAGGAGAAGCAGTGTTTCTCTCCTGCCCTGTTGCACGTGACTCTGAACTTCAGCACTTCAAGACTAGCTTCTTCCTTTGAGCTCTCATCAGTCTCATCTTTGCCAGCTGCCAAATCATCACCAACTAATGTTGATATGTCTTCTTTGATGGATGGCTTTTCATAGTAGTCTAAAATATGTGAATCTAAGGTATTGTTAGTGAACTCTTTTTTAACATCTTTCTCATCTCTTTTGTCTCCTTGTCCATTATCCATCTTCTCTTTACTTGAATTCTGATTTATCTTTTTGCGTTTTGTTTTTTTTTTCTTGAAATTGGTGTTAATTTTCCATACTTTTAAAGGGTCTGACCATGAAAGCTTCCCAGCCAATTCTTCGAAATCCTTTAGGACTTCTTCCTATAAGAGAATGAAATCCATTCATTTCTCACCATTTTAATTGAAAAAATAAACTCTTACTTTGTCTACAGATGATATTAATTGTTATTTGGGGAATGGTAGGGGTGCAAAACAGGAGTCAATAAAATATTGGCTGTAATGAGGCAATAAAAATCTCATTTAAAATTAAGTTGTATACAAATTAAGCCACTAAGAATAATACAAGATAGAATGGTAGACTAGAAGTTGGGCTTCAAGATTAAAGTGTGAACAATACAAAACTAAAAATAGTGGTTACCTCTAACAAGAGGGAGTGAGTGGGGAGATGAAAGACAGGGAGAGAGGGCAACTTGCTTCTTACTGACTGACTACCCTTTGAATTTTATGCTGTATGTACATATTAACTATTTTTTTAAAGATTTTATTTATTTACTTTCAGAGAAAGGGGAAGGGAGGAAGAAGGAGAGGGAGAGACACATCAATGTGTGAGAGATACATTGATCAGCTGCCTCTCACACTCCCCCAGTTGGAGACCTGGCCTGCAACCCAGGCATGTGCCCTGACTGGGAATTGAACCAGTGACCCTTTGGTTTGCAGATGGGCGCTCCATCCACTGAGCCACACCAGCCAGGGCTTAACTATTTTTTTAAAAGAAAAAAGATCTCGTTACCAGTTAAAAATGTATCCATACAGTTTCTAAGTAGTATCTAGAGACATCTTTTTAAAAAATAAATCTGATCGTGCCCCTCCCTTGCTTAGAGCCCATCAATAGCTTCCCATAGCACCTAAAAAATGTAAATTCCTTAAAAAGCCCAAAATAATCTGACTCCTGCGTACTCCTCACATATCACTTTAGGATCACTCTCTCTCTTGCTTCCTCTGCTTGGAAGATCTTCAGCTCACGTGGTCTCTGCACTGCTAGCTCCCTCCTCATTGTTTAACAGCAACTTAAAATGAATGTCCTCTGAGAGATCTGCTCTGCTTACAGCAGTCCTCTCAATTCATTCTCTTCCCATTTTATTTTCTTTAGAGTTCAGCATTACCTAAAGTCACCAGGTTTATGCACTGTTCACTAACAAGGCTCCTCCCAGAAGGTAACTGGGAAGGACCTTACCTGTCTTGACCATTGCTATAAGCTACATGTGTAGAAAAGTACCTGGTACACAAAAGGTACTTAACAAACAGATGTTGGATAACGTGATTAAATGTTAAAATGGGTGGTAGAGCCATACTGTCCAATTCAGCAAACACGAGCCACATGTAGCTATTGATATTTAAATGGCTTAAAATTAAAATTCAGTTTATCAGTCACAATAGCCACATTTCACACACTGGTAGCCAGAGGCTACCATGGTGGACAGCAGAGACACAGAATAGTTCCATTAGAAAGCTCTACTGCAGAGTGCTGGTGGACAGGACATGTTACTGAAGATCAAAGTAGAACAAAATCAGTGCTGGCTAATGAAACAGACTTGAAAATGGAAGTGAGTAAAGGCTTTGATACTACTTGAAACCTGATAAAATAATGGTAAATTTGGGTTTGGCAGATCCAATTCTATTTTGCAAATAATTTTCCTAAAAAGGGTATCTGGAGTTGACATGGTAGAATAACACTGATACATCTCCTTTCTTTCTTCAGAAACCATTCTAAAAGAAAAAAACAACAGAAATACCAACTGTATCTTAATAGAATCTACATGATCTCTATAACCTTGAACCATGTCATGAGAATTCTAACGTAAGAATTCCTAAGTGCAGTGAATGTCAAACAGGTACAGGAAGATAAGAGGAAAAGAACGCCTACTGACGTCAGCTAAAGGGCAGAGCAGTCTGCAATGTAGTAGCAAATAAACTCTTCTTTGGAAACATCAGGGAAGAAGTATGTGCACTGGACTTCAATTGTATGAAGAAGAAGCAGGGGAGAGAAAGGGAGGCTGAACAAGGAATCTCACAGATAAGTTGTATTTGCTGGAAACAGTCCATTGGTGAGGTAGAATTGGGGAGACTATTCTGTATACTAAATAACCCCGACGGTGCTGATCTCTTCAGGCTAGGAAGATGTGATGGTTAAAAGAACTTACTTAATGGTATGGAAATTATGTCTCAGTAAAGCTATTTTTTAAAAAGAAGACAGAAGAGAACTCATTCATCCACAGCCCTTTGTCACAAGGATCTTCACAGTGAACCTGAGGGACTTCTTGATGGCCTGAACAGTTCTTGGCTTCTCTCAGGAGAACCTCCTCTAAACAGCAGGTCCAAGAGGAACTCCCTTATTCAAAGATGAACAATTATCAAAAGTTATCAGCACAAGATTTATAGAAACATAAAAAAGGAAAAAGGAGGAAAGGAATAGAAAAACAAATAGAGCAAAAATACTCCTCCAAAAACACAAAAACAAAAACTGACCAGAAAGACAGTGCCAAAGAGCAGCTGAAAGCTATGACCACACACAGTGACATGGCATCAAGAAATAGAATGAGGACAGACCTTTGTAAATATGGGAACTCAAGGCAGAGACAGAAAAGTAGAAAGATGAGGTGAGCCACCAGAAGAAGAAAACAGAGTTTTCAGAGCTCAAAGAAAAATAAGTCACAGATGCTAGCCTTTAAAAAACAGACTATGCCCTGGGTGGTGTGGCTCAGTGGATTGAGGGCTGGCCTGCAAACCAAAGTGTCGCCAGTTCAATTCCCAGTGGGAGCACATGCTTGGGTTGCAGGCCAGGTCCCCAGTAGGGGGTGCATGAGAGGCAACCACACATTGATGTTTCTTTCCCTTTCTTTCTCTCTCCTTTCCCCTCTTTAAAAAGAAATAAATAAAATATTTTAAAAAATAGGCTATAAATTCATGACGTCATCTGAATATTTGAAAATACCCATTAAAATTAAACAACTAACAGGCTTTTAATAAATAGGTGAAATTATAATGCTACAAAGACTAAAATTGATAGTCAACAGGATAAATGTTAGAAGCAAATATTTAAAAGCAAGGCTTTACTGGGGCACGTTACCATTTAAGTCCACAAAGTGAAGAGCTTAACAATTTTTCATGGTCACACACAAAAGAAGCTGCCCATGCACAGATCTGAAAATCTACCTAAATACTTGCTGCTCTTCTTCTGGGACTTCACCAGCAACCTCTCTGGCAACATTAAAAAGCTGGCTCACATAGAACCGTTCCATAATATCAAGTTCACTTCTAATCAGAGATCAAAAACACCAATACAAATTCTAAGATGGAAAAAATGCAGGAATTGAAGAGAATATTAATAATGCCCTAGTAAGTCAGAGGCAAGAGTTTAATTTAAAAAAATTTTTTTATGTATTGATGTTAGAGAAAGGAAGGGGGAGATGGAGAGAGAGAAACTCATTTTTGCTGCTCCATTTATTGATGCATTCACTGGTTGCTTCTTGTACAGGCCCTGACCGGGAATCAAATCCACAACCTTGGTGTATCGGAATGCTGCTCTAACCAATGGAGCTACCAGCCAGAGCCAAGAATTTAAAAATTAAAAAGAAAACTTACAGTTTTTAAAATGCCTGTTAACATTTAGTCATGGCCATTAAAATTCTGAAATATTTAGCAGCAAAAATTTTCAGTACCTATTATTTACTAATTTTACAGATATAATTCAGTTGGCAATGACTATCAGAAGTCTAAAGGGTTATATTAGTGTTGAAAGTTACACTTTTGGTTATTAAAATTGTAATCTATATTTAGTCTGAATTCTTTTAGGTCTGGTTTTATTTTTTCTAGGCTGTGGGTTCATACCACTTTGATTGGTTTTTGAGTAATGTTTTGGAAATCAACCTTTTGCCAATAAATAAAAATGAGAGAATTAAGCAGCATAACATAGTTTTTAAAAACAGGTTATTTCTCATATAGGCAATAAAACTAACCGAAAAAAGTTTTCAAGCATTTGATTCTGGAAACCTGACCAAAAAGCAATGTGGAAAAATACTAAAGCTGAGTAAGCTGAGATCTATTTTCAACCTTCAGCTTAGGCAGCATCTCAATATTTACGAATCAGATGCTAAATACAAATTGGAGACAAAGCTGTTGTCCTAACAACTGAATGAATATTTAGATATTACTTTGGCTTAATTTCAAAAAATGGAGTTAGAGGGAAAAAAACAGGCAAAAGCAGAATGGTGAAGGAAAGTGTTATTTGTAGATGACACACACTGTCACTTATTCTTTGGTTCACAGTCAGGAAGCAATTCTATTTTGAAACCATATATATCAGCAAAGCTAATCTAAGGTATGTATCTTTTGTAAGAAAGTCAAACAATGTTTTCTTATAAATTTTGATGTTTTCAATATTGATTTTTAAATTTTATTATTCTTTCATCTTTAAAAAAAATAAGGTATAACTGACATGACATTCCAGTTTTAGGTGTACACTATGGTGACTCAGTATCTGCTGCGTACATTGTGAAACAATCACCACAGCATGTCTGGTCAACATTTGCCATATATAGTTACAAAATTTTTTTTCATGTAATGAGAACTTTTGAGATCTACCTTCTTAGCCATTTGCAAATATGCTATACAGTAACATTAACTACAGTTGCCATGCTTTACGTTGCATCCTCATGACTTATTTTTATACCTGGAAGTTTGTACCTTTTGACACCCTCCACCCATTTTGCCCGCCCTCTATCCCCTACAATACTGATTCTTAAAAATAACTTTGGGGATGGATTGTCAACAAATCTCTGGATTTTAATGTAAAAGTCTACCAGTATTCTATATTATAACAGCAGCAGTAATGCTAAATGATAGACAGAATGTGAGAAGTAGAAATAATTTCTTTGGGGATGATGGCTGAAAATCAGCTACTATATTTGGTTGGGATAGCTCACCTTTGTTTCTTTGAACTGGTAATCTTTAAACTCCTGAACAACCACAAATAAATTATCAACTGATCTCAGACAATGAACCTGGTAAGGGAAAAAAATGTTAGAAACAAATTTCTGAGAATGCATTTGAATGACATAAACTACTGACATTTAAATATAAAAATTAGGTAGAAGACTTAAAAAAATATTGTTTTTAAATCCTCACCCGAGGATATGCTTATTGATTCTAGAGAGGAAGGAAAGGAAAGAAACACTGATCGACTGCCTCCTGTACATTCCCTAATTCGAACCTGCAACCTAGGTATGGGTCCTGACTGGGGATAGAACCCACAACCTTTTGACATATGGGACAATGCTCCAACCGAGCCACCTGGCCAGGGGTAGGTACAAAGACTTTAAAGCAGCTAATGTGATCCCGGCCAGCGTGGCTCAGTTGGTTGAAGAGTCATCCCATAAGCAAAAGGTTGCCAGTTCAATTCCCCATCAGGGAGTGCCCAGGTTGCAGGCCCAATCCCCTGTTGGGGCACGTGCAGAAGGTGGCCAACCTGTGTTACTCTCACATCGATGTTTCTCTCTCTCTCCCTTCCTTCTGTCTTGAATGAGAACAAAATAAACCTTTAAAAAATAAAAATAAAGCTGCTAGTATGGTAGTCCCCCTTCATTTTTAATTCTTACCTGAGGATACGATTTCAATGAATTTTTAGAGAGATGGAGAGAGGAAGGGAAAGAGAGAAACACTGATGTGAGAGAGAAACATACTTAGGCTGCCTCCTGTATGTGCCCCTACCCAGGATCGAACCTGGAACCCAGGTATGTGCCCTGACTGGGAATCACACCCGTACCCTTTTGGTATAAGGGATGACAGTCCAACCAACTGAACCACCTGGCTAGGCAGTCCCTTCTTATCTGTGGTTTTAGCTACACGTGGTGAACCACTGCCCAAAAATGTTACATGGGAGAAATAAAAAATTCTTAAGTTTTAAACTGTAGGCTATTCCAAGTAGCTTGATGAAATCTCGTGCCATCCTATCTGGGACAATGAGTCATCCCTTTGTTTAGTATATCCATGCTGTATATGCTATCCACCATTCGTCACTTAGTAGCCATGTCATGGTATGATAGTGCTTGTGTTCAAGGAACCGTTACTTCACTTAAGACTGGCCCTAAAGTGCAAGTGGTCATGCTGGCAATTTGGATATGCCAAAGAGAAGCTGTCAAGTGCTTCCTTTAAGTAAAAGGCTGAAAGTTGACAACTTAATAAGGAAAGAAGAAAACTGTGTGCTGAGGCTGCTAAGATATATGACAAAAATCAACCTTCACCCTGACCAGTGTGGCTCAATGGGTTGGGCATCATCCAGTGAATTGAAAGGTTGCTGGTTCCATTCCTGGTCAGGGCACATGCAGTTTTGGTCTCTGGTCAGGGTGCGTTCAAGAGGCAACAGATCAATGTTTCTCTCTCACATCGATGTCTCTCTGCCTCTCCTCCTCACTCCCTTCCCCTCGCTCTAAAAATAAATAAGTAAAATCTTTTTTTTAAAATCAATCTTATACCCATGAAGTTGTCTAATTCATAAATTAAACTTTATCATAGGTATGTATGTATAGACAAAATAGTTTATATAGGGCTCAGTACTACCTGCAGTTTCAGGCATCAGCTGGAGGTCTTGGAACGTATCTCCATGGATAGGGGGTGGTCTACTGTGCCTATAATTTATATTTAAACTTTTTCCCCACATTCCAAGTTTCCCATCTTTCTGATTATCTATCAGTTTCTATTCCTCTAGATAAAAGGAAGGAGAACAGGTGGAAAGATAGAAGCTTAGTGTGTTATGTGGGTAACAGCGGTTTGGGGGAGCAGGGAAAACAAAGATAGTCAAGTAAGGCTTTACTGTATGTCCCTCCTGGCTCTCTGGGGTATACTGTGCAGTGTGGTGGTTAAGAGCACAGGGTTTGAGCTCCAGCTTTATGTAACTAGCTGAGCAACCCTGGGCATATTACTCATTACTAACAACAATGCCTATCTTCACAAAGCTACGGAGTTTACTCACTAAAACTCTGGATAGAAAGTACTTGCATACCAATTCATCCCACATTTTTGGGGGGTATCTACTATATGCCACACATTAAGAGCTTGGGAGACATCAAAAAAACAAACAAACAAATAAGGCAATCCCTGTTCTCATGCTGCTTAAGTGATAATGAGATATAGCTTAGCTCTTTATTCTAGTGGGATGGCAGTTTGCTGACTTTCATGTCTCTTTCTACGTGATTCCTAATTACTTTTGAGCAAGTATTTCTTGATACAGTTTTTTTTTTTTAAAGAAACCTTGTTTATGCCTCACTCCCCAAGTCTTTAGTCTCAGCTATATGCTGAAGTCAATAAATTCAAAGGTATATAGCAGATACCTAGCATTTCTTCATAAGACACACAGAATTCTAGTGAATTCATCCTCAGGAAATATTAGGATCACTTCTAAAAATATGGCAAACCTACCAGTCAAACTTACAAAGTAGTACTCAAAAGAAAATGTAACAGAAAGTATTTATAGCATGACCTACTTAGGAAACTATTTTAAATGTTGCTTCATTCCAACCTGAGCCAGAGTTTCCACAGAAATGTCAAAGTATATCTTGCCCCGATCTTTGCTGATTTTGCATGATGACCTCAGTTTCTCTCTCACTTCATCTGCAGCTGTTTGCTCAAAACCAGTAGGTACAGTGGCTCCAATAGTGACTTGAAGGTGCTCAGACTCACTTCTGGGGTCACTTTCTGTCACTTGTATAGACCTCTGGTTCTCATGAAGGTTCACATCCAGAAGTTGGTTAGTGGATTCTTGAACATCAGACATGTTGGCAGTGTTCCCAAGATCCTTGATATAGTCCCTTCAAAAGCAATACAGAAAAGAAAAAAAAATCTCCAAACATTATCTCCTCATATTTCAATTATAAGTAAAACATCTGCCTTGGAGGGCTAGAAGAACAAGGCAACACAACTGATACAACCATATTTAGTCAGCACACCTGAGTCAGTATTCACCAAAAAGGATCGGAAAACATGGGCACAGATGTAAAATAATATTATTCAACAAGCAATATAGATACAACGGGAGAAAGGAGAAAGAAAAATAAGAGGATTTCCACAGCACGTGATATTTGGTTTGGGGTCATCTATGTTAATGATAGTTATCTCATAACTACAGTAGTTAACAATTCAAAAACAGAGGCTACTAGAGCACACTCAAATATATTTCCGCATTATGGCCTTTTTAAGCTGGCATTTAAGAACACAGGCTTCTGAATTTCAGACATGGATTTGAATTCTTGCTCCCACCATTCATAGGCTGAATGAGCTAAAACAAGTTTATTCTCTCCTGCCTCAATTTCCTCATTTGCAAAATGGGAATTAAATAATACCTCTCTCCTAGAGTTGCTGGGAGACTTAAGTGAGAACAGCATACTGCCAGACCTATGACTAAAACTTACTAATAGGATATCTATCTTCCTCCTGTGAAGGAGACAGCGATTCATGTGTTTAAAAATGATAAGCTGATCATCTACTGAATACAATATCTGAATGCCTATTATCAGCCAGGCTCTGGGATCCATGGCTAGGCATCGGGAGAGATCTGTGAAATATCTGAAATAGTAAGCCAAATTTCCATACCTGAGTATGGGTAGGGTTGGGGTTAGAGAGGTGGGAAGTGGGGATCAAAAGCTCTCACTGTATTTTCAAAGGTTTTGCGAACTAAAACACTTATGTAGGCACCCAGCACTTAGAACTGTCCTCGTTCTGTACCTGGGACAAGCGACAGTATCTAGCACTAGTACTCAACTCCAGCCCTGAAAGAGCTCACAATCACCGTGAATAAAACCTCCTGCTTCTAAATAAGGAGTCCGAAGCCCATAAACGGACGTACCCTGCCCTTTGATAGAGGCCCAATCAGTGGCGCAGGCTAGACTGAAAACCTAGTCTCGGCTCTCCCCGCGCAGCCCCCCCCTCCCCGCCAACTCCCGGGCCCTCGTTTTAGAAATCCCAGGAGAGGGTAAAAGCCCGGGAGAAGGAGCGAAAACGACTCTACGACACCAGGCTGAAGTCCAGACTGGCACCAGCCCGAATATCAAGACGAGGGTCACTCCCTCCCTCCCAAGGGTTCCATACCCAGCCGTTTCCCTCCGCCACCCGGTTACCAGCAGGCAGCGCAGACCCTTCCGGCTCCAGCACGCCGCCGTGGGCCCAACAAGCTCAGGTCAAGCAGCCGGAAGCCGTCTAGACAGCCCCGGAAACGGAAGTCAGGCGGCGCTGTCACAGAGGCTCCGAGCTGGGGAGGGGTTGCCGGCACTTGGTCGTGGAGAGAGAAACTTACGCGTAAAGGTCTGTGTATGGTGGCAGCGAATATGGTTGATCCGCCCTTGCAATTGGGGGCAGTATCCTCTGCACGCTGAACCTGCAGAGTTGCGGGCCTTGTCGCCCGTCATCATAATGGCTAACATTTATATAGTGCTTAGCCTTGCCAAGCACCTAGTGTTTCATGTGCCTTGTTTCATCTGTTCCAACAACTCCTTGATGTGTGTGGCCAGGCCATTTCTGTTTTAAAGCAGGAGCAACCAGTCTCAAAGAGGTTAAATATTTTGGCTAAAATGTCAGGGCACAGCGCTCTCCAGGTAGAGCTGGGGTTTGAATTTGGATGGTGGGATCAGAATTCTTGCTCTTAACATCTGAGTTAGTGTTGCTCAAAGTAGTCCCTGAATTGTGTACTGCAGTCTCCCTCCACCCTCCTCACCTCCAACACACACACTTCTTAATGGTTTTGTTTTCCACAGTGTTAGTCCCCCTGCGTCAACCCTGGTCTGACAATATTGTATGGACAATTCCAGAAATAAACAGAAAATAAGTTTTAAGTTGCATGCTATTCTAAGTAGCATGATGAAATCTTGGGCCACCCTGCTCTGACTTGCCCAGGATGTGAAACATTCCTTTGTCTGAGGTATCCACACTCTGCGTACAATACAATGAGGTATCTTGAGAGGGATCACATTGAGATATTTTATTACAGTCTATTGTTATATTTTATTATTGGTTATTGTTAATCTCTTACTATGCCTAATTCAAAAATTAAACTCTATCATAGGTACACATGCATAGGAAAATGCACAGTATGTATAGGATTTGGTGCTGTCTGTGGTTTCAGGCAAATACCGGAGTCTTGGAACATAACCACTGTGGAAAAGGGGGGAACTACAAAAATTGCCTTCACTATTTTTGCCCAATTGCACTATTGTTTACTTAATTTTAAAAAAATATCTTAAAGTTTTTTTAGAAAGTTATTTCTTATTTACAAGTTATTTTAGAAAGAAAACTTAAAGCTCAACAACAGAAAGATAACCCAATTTAAAAATAGTTGAAGGCTTGACTAGTTCTTCAAAGAAGATACACATATGGCCAATAATCACATGAAAAGAGGCTCAACATCACTACTCACTAGGGAAATACAAATTAAAACCACAATGAAATATCTATTTGAGTGGCTAAATTAAAAAAAAAACAAAAACCCAGAGAGTTCCAAGTTCCAGTGAGAATGTGGAGTGATGAAACATTTACACATTGCTGGTGGAATGCTTTTAAAATGTTACAGCCACTTTGGAGAACAGTTTGGCCTTTCTCAAAAAGTTAAACATCGAACTGTCACATGACACAGCAATTTTTATTCAAGAGAATAAACCTAAGAGAATTGAAAACAGATGTTTAAACAAAAACTTATACATGAATGTGTCTAACAGTGTTTTTCATAATAGCTCCAAAGTGGAATCAACCTAAATGTCCATTAGCAAATGAATCAATAAGCAAATGTGATCTACCCATAACATGCAATGTTAATAGGTAATAAAAAGGGAAAATACTAATACATGCTGCAACGTGGATGAACCTTGAACATGTTACTCTAAGTAAAAAAAGCTAGACCAAAAAGACCGTGTGTGTGTGTGTGTGTGTGTGTGTGT
>VMDR010014928.1:0-22931 GCA_007922815.1 Macrotus californicus | reverse complement strand
AAAAACAAACTAAGCAAACAACTAGAACAGGAACAGAATCACAGAAATGGAGATCACATGAAGGGTTATCATCAGGCGAGTGGGCGGGGAGAGAGGGGGAAAAGATACATGGAATAAGAAGCATAAATGGTTGGTAGAAGATAGACAGGGGGAGGTTAAGAATAGTATAGGAAATGTAGAAGCCAAAGAACTCATATATATGACCCATGGACACGAACTAAAGAGGAGGTGCGTAGGGGGGAAGTGGGGTGTAGGGTGGAGGTGAGGGGGGTTAGATGGGACAACTGTAATAGCATAATCAATAAAATATATTTTTTTAAAAAAAGAAACCCTACTTCCAGGAGAAATCAGGGTTATATTCCTGTGAGCCTCTGGTCATAGCTTCTTGTCAACTGAGCAGTCCATCACCTCTTTTTAATATGTCTTTCTGTTGGAAGACACTTTAATATATATCATTGATTCATCGACATTGAACTCATAGCCAATAGCACTCTAACTCATGCCTGACCAAAGTTTCTCCAACACAGGAATTTTCTTCATAAGGAACATCACAGCCCTCTTGCATGGAGGAATGCTAGACAGCACTTCAGCGCAGTGCCTGGAAATCATTTTAAATAGGGAAATCCCCAAGGAAAAACATAAAAGCACAATGTGACACTAAATGAATTACCCAAAGGACCCTTGTTCACGGAACAAGAACTAAAATAAGAAGGCAGAGCACCCCCATCCCACCTCAGGTGGCCATGCACAGATGATCATGAAAATGCCACAAGAATTGATCTGGGAGTTACAGATAAATTTTAGCAAGTAGACAAATTTGCAAATGTGGAATCCGAGAATCAAGAGGACGACTGTGTTTCATTTAAGGTGATGGTATTTGGGTTTCCATGGACACCTAACCTTGGTCCAGAAATGCTAGGAGTGAGCCTGTAAACAAGAAATAGATTTTTCCAGAGTTGTATGCCAGCTAGCACTCTGCCAGAGAAAAACACCAATCCACTCACGCAACCTTCAAATCATGTGTCTACAAAGGAAAACCATGTGACAGGTGTGTGAGTGTCAGAATTTGGATCAATGAAAGGACAGAGTGCCCTCCTAGGGCCAGGGCAGATGTGGGGAACAGTGAGCAGCCTCCATACATGGACCAGCCTGACCTTGACTTTGGCAAACAATGGCTAGGGCACAATGAGTAGTGTGCTTGGGGACATCCAGAGAATCAACCCATCTTTCTAATGGCTCCATGTTCAGTCTCCACTCATAGTTTGTCTTGCATCCTCGCCATGCCACTTGCCCTGAATCCCAGGTGCCCTCAGTTCCATGGCTCAGATGTCCTTCCCTGCAGAGCCCAGCAAAGCAACTGTCTGCCTCAGATTAATCATTGCTGCCTTTTATGGAGGACTCACATGCACCAGGCAATACGCTACAATGCTGTACAGGCACTTACTGCCACGATATGATAGGTAGGGTAACTTAATTAGGGTAACTTTAATTCCCATTCTGTGTTAGAAAACAGAGGTTTAAAGAGGTTTGGTAACTTGCCTTGGGTCAAGCAGCTGGAGCATCAGCATTAAGAACAGTATGTGCTGACTGATGAGTTCAGTTTTATTTAGGCCCTCAACCACACTTGTCCCATGTCAGAGCCACTCTCCTCGGCTGCCGTCCCAAACTTTGACATGCTTTGGGTCCAAGGTCAGCCCTCTGTCCTTTTCCTACACAGAGGTCCTCATGTTCTATTCCAACAGCAGAGACTAGAGGCACTTCTTTGTACCTTCAACCCTGCAAATGTATTTAAGCTACACCAGGAGTAAAATAATATCAACTGCCATTTATTGATTGCCAGGAACTTCACAAGTCATGCCCTGCTAGCTTTACGAAAACATTCTGCTGGAAAGTATTTTGTTCCTCATTTTACAAGCAAGGAAATTGCAGAAAATTCATAGTGTGTTTTATGACTCACTAGTAAAGGTTCCTCATGTTATCTTCCTTTCCTTTTCCAAAAGCTTTTGACTGAACTTAACCATTTAGTCTACCAGATAAATTTTAGCAACATAAAATTTGTTTGCCATGTTCCAAGAAAAAAATCACTGCGATTTTTATTAAAATTGCATTAAACTCATAAAGTAATTTAGGGGAATTTGTATCTTTACGATGGGCCTTTCCACCGTGGAAAGGGGACCCCTAATCCCAGCCCAGGCTGGTGTGGGAGTGAGTCTGGGCAAGGGTGTACACATCTCTTTCCGAAGGGATTTGGTAGGTGGGGGACATCCTTCCAAATGCCCAACCGCACCAGTCTCAGCAAGGGAAGGAAGAGCAGCTCACACACCTGACACAGGGCCCAGAGCCAGTAAGCTCTCAGTCCAGCTCAGCTCTCTTTAGGGTCCTTAGGCACACGTGCACACATGCACTCACCCACCTACACCCCAGCCTAGAGGCAGCACTTCTCCCACAGGGGGTGGAGTCAGAAAGGGAGTGGGGGTAGAGATCAGAGGTACTAACAGCATCCTTCAGCCCCCAGAACAACCAGCCAAACACAGAGATATGTTCCTTTTTTTTCCTTTTTACCAGCTTTCTTGTTATATAATTGACAGATAACTTTGTACATTTCAGGTGTAAAATGTGATGATTTAATGTACAGATTTGTTGTAAAATTGATTACCAAAATAAGGTCAGTTAACACATCCATCACCTCACATAGTTACCACTTTTTGGTGTTAAGGTCTATCCTCTTAGCAAATTTCAAATATACATCCAGTATTTTTTTCTTTCAGTTTTATTGAGATATATTGACATACAGAACTGTATAAGTTTACGTTGTACAGCCTAATGACTTGACTTACATATGTTGCAAAATGATTACCACAGTAAGTATTGATGACATTCACAGTAACTATCTTTCTGAGGACCAGGGACTGTTCTAAACATTCACAGACACCATTTCATTTTATTCCCCCAGTGACCTTGTGAAGGGTATTATTTACTCTCCTCTTATTACAGGAGAAGACTCCCAGGCTTTATGAGATTTAGGGATCAGACAGGGTCACACGGCTGGTGTATGACTGCAGGAATTACAATCTGAATTTGTTCAACACCAAAGGCTTATCTAACGCTAACCAATCCCATCCCTCTGTGAGTGATCATCTAATCGTGGAATTGCAGAAATCAGTGTTGGAAATGCTGTTGGAGATTGTCTAGTCTGTGGGTGAGGTCTGCTAACATACCAAAGCCTCAGAGTGGTTTCATCTGATCTGGGCCCAGGATCCAGGGCTCACTGGGAAACACATATCCTGTATACTTTAGTTTGCAAAGACAAAGATGGCATGGTGTGGGAGGATTTAATGGCATTCATTTGCTATTCAGAGCAAATAGCTTTCTAGGAAAAATAGCAGTCATTCAAAGGTCAAGGCTGTTGCCTTATGGGATGAGCAGGACAGATTGATTTATGGGGTTTGGGCCTGAAAATATGGCTTAAGAATGACAATGAGAAATAAAATAATGTGGTTGGCTGATCTGTTTGTGTAAACCTGGGAAGGGAGGCCTTAAGAGAATGTTCACACCATCCAGGGAGGCTGAGATTGTCATTTTCAAGAGGGATAGAAACATTTAAAGTGAGATGGAAAAAGTTAGGAACGCTTTAGTTAGTATTAAAAGTAGAACCCCACGTAATTTATTCAGCCAGTCTACAGACTTTTCTAAGCATAGCTACCTGCCAGGCACCATGCCAGACACAGAACTGCCCCAGGAACTCTGACACCCCTGTTCCCCCACCTGCATGGGGCTTACTGCTTGTGAATTACAAATGAGTTATGTCATTATGATTTAATAAGCGCTACCAAGGAGCATGGGCTGCATACAAAGAGGATCTGATCTCGCCTGGGGGTGGGGCGCTAGTGACCCTGCAGCTGAGAGCTGGTGGATGAGGAGAAAGAGGCTGTGTGGAAGAGGGAGAGCTTCATAACAAGGGCCAGAGGGAGCAGGCAAGGTCAATGGGTGAGGCAGAGGGACTGGAGAGCGGATGGAAGGACACCAGGCCAGCTCAGCTAGGCCCTCATTCAGGATTTTGGATCTTATCCTAGGGGCCATGCGAAGTCATCACAGGGTTTTCAGCAGGGTGAAACATGACTGAATTGGCAGGAGACCACAGAAGGATTTGGGCCAAATACTCATTAGTAGCAATTAGTTGTCGCTTGCCTGGCCTTGTCCTTTTTGCCTAAGTGGCTTAAAAGTCAAGCAGGAATAGCTGTGGACAAAATAGGGTGCTGGGTTTCTAGAGCCTGACGACTCCCTCATCAGAATCATAGCCTTCCCCTACACCGCTGGGCATGGGAGCTGCAATGCACTCAGTGCTGTTCTTCCAGGTCCCGTCAGTGTGGGATCAAATGCTCTTGTCTTTGACAAACTTCTGTCTCGTGAGAGCAGGCACCTGTGATCAGGGACATTCTCAAAGGGAGGAGGAACGTTGCTGGAGCTCAGCCATCAGTTACAGCGCCAGGCAAAATCAACCTGCACAACCGCTTCTTGCGGAGCATTTTCTCTAAGTAGGCGAGACCTGACTCTGGGGAAACAAGGATGCATGCAATTTGAAAGCCAGAGCAGACGCAGCTCAGCTAGATCTTCCAGTGCAGGCTTCGAACGCTGGCCATGGCTCGGTATTTATCTCCCTTATCACTTTATTCCTTTTTATCTTGCCCCTTAACCAGGCTGACAGTTCCTCTAACTGGCACTCCAGGAAGAAGATGTTTAGCTGGGTACTATTGTATAGTATGGAAACTTTTAAAAAAATAGATATTTTTGTTTCCAATAAGGTAGCAATGTCTATTCAAACTCAGAATGCAACATGGCTTTGTAGAATGGCTCAGGCTTGGCGGCCCCTGGGACAGAAGGAGACAGAAGCAGCACAGAGACTAGACAATGTTGGGGTTGATCATCTATATGGAAACCGAACTAGACTGGCAGCCTACACTCATCCAACGCTTCTTATGCATCAGGCCACTTATGAGTCTGAGCCCTTCCAATGGATTAGCTCACTTAATTCCCACAATAACCCTGCTAAATTGGTGCTATTATTATCACCCTCACTTTACAGATGAGGAAACTAAGGCACAAAGTGGACACTTCATGGCTGGTAAGAGGCAGAGCTGGGATTTGAATCCAGGCCATCTAATGCCAAAGGCCATGAGGGCAACCCCCCTACTACATGCCTCTCTGGAATGAGGGGCAAGGACTGAGCTGTGGCCATCTATTTTGTAGAGTACTTTTTATAAATGGTAGGTACTTTATGTCTTAGTTCATTTGGGTTGCTGTAACAGGATACTGCAGACTGAGTGGCTTATAAACAGCAGAAATTTATTTCTCATGGTTCTGAAGACTGCAAGTCCAAAATCAAGGTGCCAGCATGGATGGGGTCTGGGGAGGGCTCTCTTTCCAACTGCAGCCCGTTGACTTATTACTCTGCCCTCACACCCTGGAAGGGGAGAGGGAGCTCTCCGGGGTCTGTTTCATAAGGGTACTAACCCCATTCAGGGGGCCCCACCCTCATGACCTAACCACCCCCACAAGGCCCACCTCCTAATACCACCACTTTGGGCATTGTTAAGCTTTCAACCAAGAATTGTGGGGAATACAACAGTAGGAGTGAAGACTGTGTCATTGAAGAGAGCATGCACTGAAGTTGGCTTTGAGCTGCCAAGGACCCAAAGATTAAAAGGAGAATGGAGAGAGTTTCTGAAATATTGAAAATAAAATTTGACTGGAATGACACTGAAGGGAATAAGGGGTGCTGAAGAATGGCTCGGGAAGGAGAAGGGCCACGATTCACATCACTAAACATGTACTCTCAGCTATTTCTAATGCTCCTTTGAGAGATGAATTAGTTTCTCTGCCTTCCCCCCAACACACACACAAAAAAATCCTGAGTACAAATTAACCCTTCATTGGACAATAGCTCCCAAGTGAGTTTCAGTTCCCACACTTTAAAATTTGCAGAGATCTTGGAAAAAGAGAAGCCATGAATTCTTTCCCTTTTCCTCTCTTTGTTTTCTGTTTATTTCTCCGAGAAACACCAAGTGCCAGTTATGATCCACAACCAGTACTGGAAACACACAGTCTTGAACCCCTCGTACGTGTGGGGTAGACAACCAAATAAAGGAAGGAGTGCTTGTTTTGGAAGCTGCTGCAAGGAGTCACATCTGGTTCTCAAATTGCTTCTGTTTTTCTAGTTCCGTGGCTAGAAGGAAACTCAGAGCTTTGGAAAAGTGTGAGTCATGGGTGGCCAGGTTTGGTCGACCCAGTGTTGGAGGTTCTGTGGGGCAGCCTGGCCCAGGGTCCCAGGGGAGCAGGAGAAGATGGAAACAGGCCTGTTCTGGCTCCTGACTCCTGACTCACATTAGAGGCATATAGGAAGATTCATTTTTCAGGGTCACGGTTTCTCTGTGGAAATAGGGCGTGGAATTTAAAGAAAAGTGAGCTTAAAATGCACAATTTTTATATGGTGGTGAGACATTTTAAACATCTGGAGCACAATGAAAGGGCTTGTTAATTGACTTTGGGTGATGAGACAACAGAATATAATTGGATATGGAAAATAAATGAAGTGGCTTCTTGATTTAGTGTTTATTGTGACATTGGGATGAATCAAATTGAAAGACTTGTGGGTGGAACAGAAGAGGTGCACTTGTCAAGTTCTGAGGCATGTGCATTTAAGGAGCCGCTGCAACGTGCTGGAATAATAGATAACTATTTGCAAAAACATACATTCAGAACCTGACCTTACGTCAAAAACCAAAATAAATTACAAATGGCAAGAGTTAAATTCATAAATACTTAAAAGAATGAGAAGAAAATGAAGTTAAAAATCATGTGGTGGCAAAGGCCTCTCTGAATATAACCAAAATAAAAAATTGTAGAGGAAAATATAAACAGATTTGACTGCCTAAACCTTTTTAAAAAGTGAAGCAAATAGAAGCCCAGTACACAAAAACAGTACATAAACAAGGTTTAAGGACAAGCAAAACACAGAAAATATTTGCAGCATGTGTAACAAAGAGACGGATTTCTTCGTATGCTAAGAGTTCTGAGAATTTAATAAGAAAAGGCAAACAGCACAGTGGAAAAGAAGACAAAAAATAAAGACCATACAGATGGTCAATAAATGTATGAAGTAATGTTTACCCTCCCACGAATCAAATACTCTTACATAGTGAGATGCCATCTTTGTCTGCCAGGCTGGAAAAGAAGAAGACAGACAGATAATGCTAGGACATGAGAGCTGGGGCATGAGAGCTGGGGGACAGCTGTGCTTGAGGACACTGTTGGCAGCCAGGAAAAACTGACACGCTTTCCTGGAGAACAACTTGGTCACTTGTGTCAAAACTTAAAAATAAACATATGCTTTCAACCAGAAATTATATTTCACTTTAATTTGTTAGCTTAAGTGAGAGTAGATATGTGCAAAGATTTAGCCATAAGATTGTTTATGAAGTGTTTTATAACAGGCAAAATTGGAAATAACCTAAATATCCAACACTGGGCCTTGGTTAAGGAACTCGTGCTATGAACATATAATGTAAAATTCTGTGGCTGTTAAGAATTAGTTCTATGTCCTATTTACTGACTTTATAATTTATGGGTAGGGTTAAGAGGGCAGGGTCTGGAGTCAGACCACCAAGGATTGAACCTAAGCTCTATTTCTTGCTGTGTGACTTTCAGCAAGTTACTTAACCTGTCCAGGGCCATCTTCGTTTATGGGGTTGGGTCCCCTCATCCCAGGGCACAAAGTCTCCCTCCTAACTCCTACAGAGGGCCTCAGTAGATGCTTCCAGAATGACTGAAAGGGAGGAGGGGACAAAATAGGCCAATTTGTAGAAGCTGGCCCTTAAGGATTTATCCGTCCAAAGAAATTACCTCACCACATTTAGTTAAACACAACTGTATTAATCAGGGTTCTCCAGACGAAAAGACCAACAGGACATACATTTATAAAATATTTACTCTATTTATTATAAAAGAATTTATTATAAGGTATTGACTTGCACAAGTATAGAGTCTGAGAAGTCCTACAATGTGTTGTCTACAAGCGCAAGACCCAGGAAGGCTGGGGTGTAGTTCTGAGGCCCGAGATCCAAAGATTGTTGTTTGTAGATTGCAGCCCAGAATCAGGAGAGCAAAGCACAGGGGATAGATATCCCATCCCAAATAGCCAGGCAAAGAGAGTATATTCAACCTGCCTCCACCTTTTCCTTCTATTCAGGCACTCAACAGATCAGATGAGGCCCACCTTGCCTCGGTAAGGACAATGTGCTTTACTCAGTTCACCAATGCAAACGCTAATCTCTTCCAGAAATACCTTCACAGACACCCCCAGAAACTATCTTTGAGCAGACATCTGGGCACCCATGTCCCACTCAAGTTGACACATAAAATTAACCATCTCAACAACAACTACAAACCTTGAGTTGTATTTTTTTAAGTTTTCAGTTGGGATTTGGATTTTATGATAACCTAAAATTCTGACTATTCTTTTTAATTTTTTAATCAGTAGTATTTAGGTCTTGTAGACAAAGTTTATGAGAAATCAACACAGGGGCAATGTATGGTTCTTAATAAACTAGAGCTTGCAGAAATAACTTGGATTTTCAAAATATCCCACTACTAGCTAGCTGCTCCATCTCTAGACTTGTATCTAATCTGCCCACACACCCTATTGCCTTTGTTTCCCAGGGCTGCTGTAACCAACAACCACAAACTGGGCGAATGAGAACAATGGGACTTTATTCTCTCACAGCTGTGAAGGCCAGAAGTCCGAAATCAAGAGGTAGACAGGGTTAATCCCTTCCGGAGGCTCTCAGGGAGATTCTGCTTCACAGATCTTTCCTAGATTCTTGTCCTTGCTGGAACTTCTTGGTGCTGCCTTGTTTCCAGCTGCATCACTCCAACCTCCACCTCCATCGTCACATGGCCTCTGTATGTCTGTGTGTCTTCTCCTTTCTGGTCTCTTAGGAGGACACTTGTCATTGGATTTAGGGTTCAACCTAATCCAAGATGATCTCATCTCAAGATCCTAAACTAATAACATCTGGGTGGACAAATCCTTTGAGGAGCTACTATTCAACCTACTATAGCCACCAAACTAATATTTCTGCAGTATTACTTGGAAGGCAAATAAATCTTCGGTAGCAACACATAGGCTATAAAATTCATTGAGACTTTTTAGCCTGATTTTTGGTCCCCTCCACAATCCTTCCTCAGCCTGCATGTAAACCTCATCTCTCTCTTTTCCTTATCTCTTCTCTTTTTTGAGTAAGCACTTCTGCCAGAATTTTCTCCTCACTGCCAAGCTATAGTGTCCTTTCTGCATCTACACTTAGAAAGTCTTCTCTTGTTTTTCTCGTCCTTTGTGATACATCTTAAATTCCAACTTCTCCAAAAAGGTTTGGGTGATGATATCTGCATGAAGCAGAAGTATTTATTGTTAGCACTTTCCATCTGAGGGACCCTTGTACTGCCTTTTGATGCCTTTTGTGTTAGTATTTGAGCATTTACTTAAATTATATTGTTATTTAACTGTTTATATGTTTCTGTTTTGTCTCCCCATATTTCAAATTCTTTGAGGTAAGACGATCTTTACTTAAATTCCTTGTATCCCTCCACCACAAGAATCTTTTTGTACTTTGGTTTGGAGAACGTATTAGTCAGGGTTCTTTAAGGAAACTAAACCAGGAGATGATGATAGATAGATAGATAGATAGATAGATAGATAGATAGATAGATAGATAGATATGAGGGAAATTATTATAAGGAATTAGCTCATGTGATTATATAGGCTAAGAAGTCCCTAGATCTTCAGGGGCACCCAAGAAAGCTGATAATATGTCTGAGTCCGAAGGCCAGAAAAGTCCAAAGTCTGAGCCCAAGCACATAGTCAGGAGGAGTTCCCTCTTACTCAGCCTTTTTGGTCTATTCATACCTTCAACTGATTGGATGAGACCCACCCACATTGTCAGGGTCAATCTGCTTTACTCAGTCTACCTACTCAAATATTAATCTCATCCAGAAACATCCCCACAGATACACCCAGATCATGTTTGACCAAATATCTGGGCACCCAGTCAAGTTGACAAACAAAGTTCATCATCACAGAGAACTATGTAGGGCTAGCAATTGGCCCCAGCTTTGTTAATAAATAATGCACCACAGGTCCCTAACATCAGAAATTCGGCAACTTGAAACCACTACATCTACCTACAGGCTGTCCCTAGCTACGGTTTGAGTGAAACGTTTTTACAGAATCTCCCCTTTGTCAAGGGAGGCAGGTCCTCTTTGTCTAGAGGCACCTGAAACAGAAGCAATGGAATAAAGCAATATTGATTAGCAAACCAAATTACAATTGGCCTCTTGTGTTCCCAACCCATAGCCCACATGCAATTAGCTCTTAGGATTTCTGCTTGAGAGAGACTGACAGAGCCAGCTCATGGGTTCTGAGAGGAATGTTTTAAGACACCTTTGAGAATCATTACACTGACACAGATGTGCTATATCTGAAGAGTCACTTTAACTCTAGTAAAACATGCTTAAAACTCTGAAGTTTGCACATCACACATAATAAATATTGTTGAGTCTGTGACTGCTGAATATCCCTTTTTTAAATTACTTTATTGTTGTTCATTTACAGTTGTCTGCGTTTTCCCCCCACCATTCTCCCCCTACCCCAGCCAATCCCACCTCCCTCCCTTGCTTCCACCCTCCCCCTTGGTTATGTCCATGTGTCCTCCATAGTGGTTCCTGAAAACCCTTCCCTCCACTGTCCCCACTCCCCTCTGGCTATTGTTAGATTGTTCTTAATTTCAATGTCTCTGGCTATATTTTGTTTGCTTTTTTCTTTTGTTGATAAGCCAGGCAGTGAGGGACAAATACCATATGATTTCACCTTTAACTGAATATCCCTTTTTACTTTTATGCTCACACTGCTAAAATAAATGCAGTGTTGTATTTCATTTCATCATTTGGGGGATTTCTAGAAGAGAATAACACTTTGATACTATGATTAATTCTATGAATGAAAATAAAATAAAATCTTTCCATCCAATAATCCACCTTCCCCCTGACTCCACTTCTGAGCTACACATAATGTCCTACCTAACATCACCTTTTTTATACTTGGCTTGAAAACATTCTCCTGTAACAACCCCCAGTGACTTTGATTCCCATTCATTTTAGGATAATACTGTCCTGTGTCTCTGTCTGTAAATCTCCAGCAGTAACTGAATTCATATTAAGTAAACATTTCTTATTCATTCCTTCCATGCTGAGCGCTGGGGGTCCTCATAAGCCTGTTCATGCAGAAGATGCCCCATAGCTGTATCTGTCCAGGTGGAGCCAGGAAATTAGCATCCATCTAAATAACCCAAAGAACAACATAAGGCAGGAAATTAGTTTGAAATGTGTTATACTGGCTGAAAGGACAAAGGAATAAGGATGTGAAAGGGAAGCTAGGTGAACAAAAGAAAAAATTGTCACCCAAATGTCAGAGAGCTGGCCTGGAAACCCCACACCCACAACAGGTGCTGAGCAGCTGGAGGCGTGTCCAGTGCTGAGGGACCATGCTTCTGGTTCAGTCACCAGGAGCCCATGTACCCACTGCGACAGCTGAAATGCTCCTCCGCTGCTAGGGCCCACAGATACCTGTGGTCCCTCAGTCCACTGCCTAGCCTGTGCCACTGTCCCCATATGTTTCTCAGGTCCCTGTGCACCTTGCCAGGGATGCCCAGGATACACGGCTTTGACCACCAACTAACAAATACTCCTGTGTGCCTGGATTTGTCCAAGTTAGCAAATAAAAGTACAAGATGCCCAGTTAAATTTTGGTTTCAGTTAAACAACAAGTAACTTTTTGGTCTAAGTGTGTGCCAGGTCAAATGGAGTCCTCCGTCTGACTCAGGAGACTCACATTTTCTGCCAGATTCCATGAAAGAAACAGACCAATTTCTTAACTTGAGAGGAGGATAATAATCAAGTCCCAGACTTGACCATGGGCAGCCCCCACATGAGGGCCCTCCAGATCTGCAAGTCTGATCCTCATATTCACACATGCGATCTAAATTTCTGACGCTAAACAATCAGCACCTTCCCATCCTCAATGACCCAGTTCTTTTGTGGAAAGGACTCTGGTAAGAAAGCCCACAGTACAGTGGCATTCCCAGACATGCCATCAACTCCAGAAGAAACGTACTTCACCTAAATTGAAAACCTGAGTGAATTAGTTGGCTGTGCCTTCCACTTGCCCAGTGATTGCTATTCTGAGCTTCAAACCACCTTAGTTTGCTGACTCTTTAGCCCGATGTTGGTGCCCCTACAACTGACCTCGACCTTTCAACAGAAGGCTGGGGCATTTGACGCAGGGCCCAGTATAGTCAGGACCTGCTAACTGAGCTCAGCATGGGCTGGACCGTATTGAGTATAGCAGACAGAATTCTTGACTACAAGCAACAGAAGTCAATTCTTACAAACTTGGAATTTATGAAAAGGCCATCACTAAGCTCAGAGAGCTGGCAGGAGGCTGGAGAACCAAGTAGGAAAGTGAGCAACCTCCATCCAGGGAGTCCCAGCAGGAACATGAATGAGGTTGCAGCTCAGAATCCACCAGGTGAGGGCTCCAGTCCTAGCTCTGACCCCTCTGCCACCCCCAAGAGCGGTTTTCAGTGGGTGACTCCCCCTGTGCTGGACTGCTGATATGACCACTGTCACCTGGCACAATTTGTCAGCTTCTTTTTTTACTGGCATCTTTATAGTGCTCTGAAAATTCAAAGCTCCAAGCCGGCTAAAATCCGGTCATGCATCTGCACCTACCTGCCTGGCATCGGAGGGGGACTAACAAGCTCCTGGCCCCTTCAGCTTCCATCAGAGGGGACTTATCCTCCACCAAGACCCACATGAAATTTGGTTTCCCTCATAATAAGAAAAGAATTGATTCAATTACTGGGTAGAAAAATATGAAAATTGGTCACTTAGGAGGATACCAAAAGTATGATGTAGATCTTGCTCTAAAGCAGTTAAATTGCTTTAGTGTCCATAACAAAACAAAACAAAATGGATTGATTGTGACCTTACCCCTAGAGAAAGAGGTAGCAGGACTGAAAGAACTATGAGAAAACGGAGAGATCAGTGTGAGCAGGGCAGCCGGGGACATCCCACGGTGGAGCTTGGGCATTATCCAGGGTTAGAGAGAGAGGAAGACTCTACCATACAGAAGAGAAAGTGGGAGGAAGGCACTTCGTGTGGGATAAAGGAAACGAGCAAATACATGAAAGTGAGAAGGAGCAGAGCCCATGTGGGGACAGTGGAACACCTGACCTGGCTGGAGGAGAGAGCTTCCCTTGGAAATCAGGGCTACATAGGTCAGAGGGCCAGGGAAGGAGTGTCAGAGAACCTTATACTCAACAATGATGCTTCAGAAATATTTATTTGTCGTTAATGGGCAGAGTGGGTAGGACAAAGAAAACACTGACATTGAAGTCTATGTCATGGGGGGGGGCAGACTTTCTTGCCTGAGTTTATGTGGATATACTGGTTAAAGTAATACTCTGGCCTCCCTCCGCCCCTCCCCCACCCTACCTCCACCCCCACCTCTACCTCATCCCAGCTGCAGGAGCGAGTGCTCAGTCCATTTGGATCCAGAAGCTGAGCATCCAAGGCTCCACCCCTTTCTCTAGCCTTCTCTTGGTGCTCTTCTTGGCTCCTCCATGCCCTAAGTTTCACAAAGGTAGGTTTCTACGAGGAGACCTACTGTTGTCACTGTTACATGTGACTGTGTGGGAAAACCTGGCTCATTCAGGACTGACCTAGGAGCCAACCCATTTGGTCCCAGACCCAAACCTTATTCCTGGTCCCATCTCTCATTTGGCCCCAAACTCAGACAGGCCAAAGGAGGTGACATCTACTGAACCCCCAAACAACGTGTTGGAGGACAATGTATTAACGCAGGAGAAATAGGAGGATGACTTGGATCAGAGCATTTAGGAGGTGGATTTGAAATTGGGCCTCAGAACATCTGGAAGCTGGTGGGAGCTCAACTGCAAAGATGGCTGTGTGGCCTTCACTGAATTTCCCTGAACCTCAGGCTCATCACCTGCAAAACATAGCTAACTCCTGACCTCTATCTCTCAGGATTATTATGAAGATCAGGCAGCAAAGAATAGTTCACATCACTCGGTATCCGAGTCTCCTTGCCTCCCATGCAGCCAGAACTTGGCCAAAACAGGGTCCCCACAATGGCCCTCTAAATTATTAAAGCCCCGAAGCTGGCCTTTGGAATGTTGTAAGCAATCTCTGCATTTTGCACTAAATGAACAAAATTATCTTCAAGACAGAGCTCCTCTTTTTCTGGACAAGTCAACTTTGTGACATAGTTCTGTAGCTTCTCTGAGCTCTGGAGGATGTTTGATCATAGCAGGCACTTCAGGCCCACATGCTTAGTGCTCAACAAGGCCACTTGGTAATTCTGGAGCACAACCAGGCTTGCACCTGCCAAACCCAAAAAAGGTTTGCCTTAAATTTATCTTGACTTTTCAATCCTTGAAAGTTATCATTTGCCCTTAGGGAACAGGTGTGTGGCATTTTGTCCTGGAATTTGAGGCCCTGAAGGCAACGGGAGGAATGTAGACTTGGTCTTTTCTGGAGGAAAGATTATGAAAAGGCCTGAATGAAAATTGGTGCAAAGCACACTGAACTAGACTGTTGCTATGGTGCACAAGTAATTATTTAGAAGAAAATACCCCTAGTTTAAGAAATCTCTATTGTGATTGCCTTATCTGGGCCATGAGGGGGAGGTGAGAGTCAAGGGGTCCTCCTGAGGGACTAGGACTCCAGGGGTCAGTTGTCCTGGAGAGCAGTTAATCTAGGGGCTTTACAGGGCTCAGCCAGGGGAGGTGACTCAGCTTCAACTCAGATATATGTTCACTATGATCAGGCCTGCTGGGAACAGGCAGGGCGGGCTTGGGCCTGTTCCTTCCAAGAGCAGTCCCTTCTGTTTACTATAGTAGGTTATTCTCAGTGCTTCTGTTAGCCTGGAACCTTTCATCACCACGCATGAAGGCATAGTTTGGCCACAGATGCGTTGAAGGGAAATATGAAGTACATTCTTCCTTTCAAAAGCCAGCATGCAGGGTGTTCTTGGTAACCACAAACAGACCGGGTTCCGGCAAAGTGGGGTCTGGAGGCAGAGGCATGGAAGTGAGTGAGCAGCAGGGAAATCGAGGCACTGCTGGTTCTAGACCTCCCAAGTCAGTGCCTCAGAAACAGCTCAGAGAGAAAGGGGTTGACACTTTCAAGGGATAAAGTTTCTAGATAGTAAGTCAGTGTATGAAAAGTTTATATATGCCCCAGCTGGTGTGACTCAATGGACTGAGTGCCAGCCTGTGATCCAAAGGGTTGTCAATTCAATTTCCAATCAGGGCACATGCCTGGGTTGCAGTCCAGGTCCCCAGTAGGGGGTGTGTGAGAAGCAACCACACATTGATGCTTCTCTCCCTCTCTCCCTCCCCTTCCTTCTATCTAAAAATAAATAAATAAAATCTTTTTTTTTAGTTTATATAATTGTGTAGGCTCAAGATGGTGAGACTGGGAAGGTATGTGAGACACTGTACTATGCATTTAATATATTCATTATTTAATAATTTGATCCTTACAACAATGCTATGAAATCGTATTACTATTCTCATTTTAAAGCTGAGGCAACTGAAGCTTAAACGCATGAAATACCTTGCATAAGTTCCCATGCCTGCTAAGGAGACGGCTGGGGCTTAGACTCTGCCATGTCTCACACCTAAGCCTATGCTCCTGAGCCCACACTCAGATGCATGCTGGGGTGGGTCTCTCCTTGAAGGCTCCAGGGAAACAGAAATTAGGTGAACATGCAAAACAGACCTGTAGCCAAGGACTCTAGTCTGGTAAAGTCAGAGGGGGAAATTGGAACAGGTCATCATAGCTCAAGAGAAACACCTCAGACACTGAGCCCATGAAGCCAGAGCTGGGAATGGGGGTGTTGAGCTCACAACCAGAGACAAGAGCAAGTGTGGGTGGTGCTAGGCCATGTAGCCTAGCCATTGCCTTGAGCCATTTTGTTTGTGGCCTTCTTCCCAGATGGGATGGGGCTGAGACTTTCCTGGTTTGCCAGGCAGTAGGCCTTATGATGGTTAATTTTATGTGTCAACTGGACTGGGGGTGCCCAGATATTTGGCTAACTATTATTTCCTGGAAGAAATTATCATTTGAATTGGTAGATATTGCGGTCCCGTCCAGCAGGACCGCGTGTTGTTGTGGAATGCTTGTCCTATATCCCCGGACAAGTGACAAACAAATTCACACGGACTAAAGAAATCCGGTGGAGAAAAGGGACATGTGGCTGATCTCTCAAAGAGAAAAAAGCCCCCACTCCTGCCTCGACAGGCTTTTATTGATACTCTAGGTACATTACATCCAGGGTGATTCTCATTAACTATGCACAGGTTCACTTTAGGTGTTTACCATAATAAAAGAAAGAAAGTCGCAGGTAGCTTCAAAGAGAGAGGTCATCTACAAATGTAAAGGAGAGAAGGCTGGGCTATTTACATTCCTGCTTGGGAAGTCTAGCACAAGTCACAGTAAACTTCTGCTGTTTCCATCCCAGGTGAGGGAATTTTTGCAAGAGCAAGTTTCAAAGCAGCCTAGGTACAATGCAGGCCTGATTACCCACGGGAAACCTATCCACGAATACAATTTGCACACCACACGCAATCTGGACTGCGTTCAGACCAGAGCTGAGTCACAGACTGTATTACACATGAACAGGTTCCCCACAGGTAGACTCACTAGTCCTTGTTTTGGCTTGCAGAACAGAAATAGCTTGGTCTGTTCTCTCAGGGACTTCCAGGTTCCCAGAATCCTTATTAAGAACATCTTTGTTTGATGAACTGGAAACTACTAGAAACCTCATTTCACAGCTTGATTCACGTGATCCATTTCCCCAGGATGACCTTGCCTGAGGGGTGTCTGAATGGCCCAAGACCTCAGCAGACAGGTGCAGGTTTCTGACTACCAGGCATACTTCTACCAGGGACGGTTTGTTGAAAGTAATTATTTGAAGGACAAGGGAATAAGGGCCCATCCCAGGCCAAATCACTGGGAATGATCCTTTCAGAATCAGAGCAAAGTCTGCACTTATTTGGGCTAAGACCATCTTCTCTCATCTCTCCTCCAAAGGAGGAGGGTTCTTCAACATCTTTGGATGTATTGGACTTGTTCTTATCAAGCACAGCATCACAAACTGTTGGATTAAATATGGGACAACTGTTAATTTCACAAGATTCTTCTCTGGTGCAAAGGGTATGTTTAATTGTTTCATAGGAGTTGGTTCCTGACCAACTGATGCACTTAGCTGAGGTAATTTGGAGAGGCCAGAAGTCGTAGCTACTGTTCCATAGCCGTCCGATAAACTTTCCTCGTCCTCTTCTGCCTGCAATTACTCCTCCTCCTCTTCCTCCGTGAAACTAGTAAGTCCATCACTTCTTCCCTGGGGTCCAGCAAGGAGTCATCCAATGCACCTCATCCAAGGAACCCCTACAGAGTTCCTTAGTGAGCACACCGCATTATCTGGAGCTGCTGGTGCGGTCCCTGCCTTTATCCTGAGACCAAATTGAAAAAGGGTTCAGATCCTCCTAGCTGTTCCTTTCAGGAGACTTGTCAAAATGATTGGCTCCCACCTTCCCCATCTACCTTCCCCCTTACTGGATTACTTTGAAGCAAATTTCAAGCATCACATCATTTCATGTCCAGTAGCGGGGCCGAAGCCTCTCTGGGCCCCCTGCACCGTTTCATCACCTTCCCGCCAACCTTCCACACCTGGAGGCAATGCGGGAAGATGCCCTTGCCAGTGGGGGCCTCATCCAATCCACTGAGGGCCTGACTAGGCTAAGATATGGAGGAAGGGCAAACTGGCTCCCTCTGCCACTGTGTGAGCTGGCACATAGGTCTCCTGGGCTCAGACTGGGTTCTCAGGCCTCTGGACTCAGGCTGAAGCTCGTCACTGGCTGTCCTGAGTCTCCAGCTTGGAGGTGGTTGATCATGGGATTTCTCTGTCTCCAAAATCCAAGGGACAGTTCTTCATAATAAAACTCTTTATTTTTCTCTCCATAGAAATGCAATGCACTCCTGTAGTGCTTAAACTGTTTTAAGGGCCATATTTTCATAATAAATAAAGATATTTAACCTTTTAAAAAGAAGATATGGTACAAACGCCTTTGAATACTGGCCATTCCCTACAAGCCCTCCTTCCCAGAAATCCTCTTCACTCTCCAGTACTTCTTAACACAGGCATTCTGGAAATGTGCGGGAGCGGGATTTGCCTGGTTGGTTGCTTGGTTGGTTGGTTGTGCGATTGTTTGGTTTGTTTGGTGTGAGCTGTCAAAATGAACGGGTGGGGTGCTTCTACTGGCATCCCATGAGTGGGTACGTTAATATCTTGCAATCCAATGGGAGACTTCTGCACAAAAGTGTCTGTCCTAGGAAACTCCAAATCCGTTTTAGAGCATCAGATCCATTTTCTTCTGCTCTGGCATTTTTTTCAGCCTTTACCATTATCAGCCATGGACGTACAGGGCTGCACTATCACTTGCTTCTTGATACACAAGTGTACAAATTTCAGAGAACGGGAGAGCACCAGTGATCCAGGTTGCTGATCTGAATGTGTATCTGTGCAAACCACCACTCACAACATGGACAGCTAAGCAGCTGGGAAGATTTCTGGCCCCTGTGGCACGTAGTTGGCTCTAGTTAAAGCAATCCAATGGATGTAACCATTTTAATTATTGATTCATTGCCCAGCACTTGCCCATTATGATTGAAAAGTAATGAATTAAAAATCATCCAGCCTGCATTTCTGCTTGATGAGAGACTCACATGCAGAAAAGAAGAAATTTTATTTCCTAATGGAGCAGCAATAATACACTAACAGCCCTTTGACCTCCAATATAGAATCTCAGGATAGGAAGTCAGGACCTTTACAGAGAAAGGCCCCAACCTGCAATCTCGTGGTGAAAACCGGTCAGAATCCCACATTTTCAGTGCAACAGCACACAGAGCTTACTCTATTATTAAAACACTAGTATTCCTGTTGCTGGAAGAACACCTTCCAGAGTCTCAGGTCTGCAGTCTGTCTATTTTTAGGTAAACCCAAAACTGTAATATCATTGACTCCCCTGATGCTTTCACAAAACCAAAAGAGGCTGTGAAATTAAATTATGAAGCTTAATTTTCTTGTCCCTAGCCTCTTCGCATTACCCAGTGTGGCTTCTTCTTCCATTAGGGAATATTGGATGCTGAATCTGGTCCTAAATGTATTTGCATATGGCTCTGTGGACACTAATGGCCTCCAGGGGCTCCTTCAAAATTACACCCCACTTGTGTTGAATTCCAATGCTCTTCCTGGCTGCCTGAGAACAGAGTTTGACACTCAGAGGGGAGAGTCCACTGATGGAAGGGAGGGGAGAGGACGTGGTCTGAGGGATGCTCGCAGCCCCGCCTTCACAGCCAGCTTGTACAGGGGAGCAATGGACGCTGTCGACTCCAAGGTGACTCCTCCATAAGGTCTGGACAAAGAGGAATGCAGTAAAGATGCACAATTTTATCCCCAAAGCTATCTGAGATTTCCTGGCGGTGACTTGGCTCCATGGTAGACACTGCCTGAATTGGAATCTCACTGCTGTAATCGTCCAACCTCAATAATGATCTTACAAAGATGTGCCACAGAAGGAGACAGGCTTTGTCATTTGCTTGAAATTCTGTTTCTGCCAAGGGACATCTGGCAGCAGTTATAATTTACTCATTTGGACTGAGTACATGGCATCCTATTTCCGCCCCTCCGTGCAAACCCGCACGTCTGGCCATTAGAGGAAGTAAGTTCTCACATGCCATCCAATGCCACTCTTTGCCAAGAAAGTCTTGTTCCCTATTTTTAAGCTTTTAGAACAATCCCATTTTAGGATTTTTTTTTATCTGGATTAGGTTTTTGGTAATTGGCATCACCTGTTTTCCTCTAAGAAGGATTGACCTTCTCTCCACATTGCATCACCTTTCTGAATCTTCTGTTGGAATGTTGTTGGGTCTCCAATGTTCCTGCTCACTCAGTTAAGAGGGAAGCAGGCCTAGCACATAATGAAGAGACAGGCTACAGAGACTGTGTCCATGGTTCTCAACCTTGACAGCACTCTAGAATCACCAGAAAGCTTTTAAAAATCCCAATGCCCCAAAGATGACATACATGTGATTATATGACTCCATTTACATGACATTTTTAAAACGGCAGTGGGTGGGGGTTGACTAGAGGGACAGAGAACAGATCAGTGGTTACCAGTCTAGGGCTGCAGATGAAAATGGAGAAACCTTGCCCTGGCCAGTGTGGCTCAGTTAGTCCCATACACCAAAAGATTGTGGGTTCAATTCTTGGTCAGGACACATGCCTAGGGTGTGGGTTCTGTCCCCAGTCAGGGTGAGTATGAGAGGCAAGTAATCAATGTTTCTTCCTCACATCAAAGTTTCTCTCCCTCTCTCCCTTTGTTCCCCTCTCTCTAAAATTAATAAGAATGTTCTCAGTTGAGGATAAAAAAGAAAGAAAATGGGGGAAACTCAAAGGGCAAACCACAAAAATTTGGGGACTGTTAGAATTGTTGTGTATCCTGATTGTAGTGGGTTTTACAAGAGTCTGTGTTAAAACTCATAGAGTTGTACCTGACTGGTGTGGCTCAGTTAGTTGAAATGTCATCCCATACACCAAAAGGCCACAGGTTCAATTCCTTGTCAGGGCACATGCCCAGGTTGCAGATTTGGTCCCCAGTTGAGGTACCTACAGGAGGCAGCTGAGTGATGTATCTCTCTCTCTTTCTCTCTCCCTTTCCCTTTCTCTAAAGTCAATAAGCATGTCCTCAGATGGAGATTTAAAAAAATTCATAGATATTTACATCCAAAAGAGTGAATACTACTGTATACACTTTATTTTAAATCCCAATGCCCAGGCCATTTCCAGACTAATTCATTCAGAATTTATGGGTGGGATTCAGACATCCATATTTTTAAAGCCCACCCCTCAGGGGTTTCCAGCATGCAGTCAAGGTTAAGAAGCACAGATCTGTGACTCATGTGTCTGACATGGGGAGTCATTGCTTTGTTAGCAGTCTGAGCCCACCTGCTACAGGCTTGGGGGGAGGTAGATTTTTGTGATTCAGTTCCCAAAGAGATGTTTTTCTTTATAAACAGTGCGGTTTCTGTCTCTGAGATACCTGCCCAGTGACCAGAAGCAGCCCTAGTAGACCTAGACAAGACTGGGGTCCAGTGTTTCTTGTTTCTGGCTCCCCCAGCCAGACAATGAAAGGCATTAAAATTGGCATACATGATTGGAGACCTGCAAGAGATTTGTAATGGTTGATTTTATGTGATAACAACTTGACTGGGACACAGGAGACCAAATATTATTCTAGGTGTTTCTGTGAAGGGGCTTTTGGATGAAAGTAATATTTTTTTATATTATCTTTTTTTATTTTTTTCAAGTACAGTTGTTTTCATTTTCCCCCCACTACTCCCCCCTGCCCCACCCATCCCCACCTCCCACCCTCGATCTATCCCCCTTTGGCTTTGTCCATGTTTCCTTTATACATGTTCTTGACAACCCTTCTGGTTTCCCCATTATCCCTCCTACCCCCTCCCCTCTGGTTACTGTCAGTTTGTTCTTTATTTCAATGTCTCTGGTTTTATTTTCCTTATTTGTTTGTTTTGTTGATTAGGTTCCACTTATAGGTGAGATCATATGGTATTTGTCCCTCTCTGCCTGTCTTTTTTCACTTAGCATAATGCTCTCCAGATCCATCAATCCTGTTACGAAGGGTAGGAGCTCCTTTCTTTCTGCTGCATAGGATTCCATTATGTAAATGTACCATAGTTTTTTGATCCACTCATTTACTGATGGAAACTTAGGTTGCTCCCAACACTTGGCTATTGTAAATTGTGCTGCTATGAACATTGGGGTGCATAGGTTCTTTTGAATTGGTGTTTCAGGATTCTTAGGGTATAGTCCCAGCAGTGGAATTGCCAGGTCAAAAGGCAGTCCCATTTTTAGTTTTCTGAGGAAATTCCATACTGTTTTCCACAGTGACTGCACTAGTCTGCATTCCCACCAACAATGTACTAGGGTTCCCTTTTCTCCACAACTTTGCCAGCACTTGTTGTTTGTTGATTTGGTTATAATTGCCATTCTGACCACTGTGAAGTGGTATCTCATCATGGTTTTAATTTGCATCTCTCTGATGGCTAGTGATGCTGAGCATCCTTTCATGTGTGTCTGGACCCTCTGTATGTCCTTCTTGGGAAAGTGTCTATTCAGGTCCTTTGCCCATTTCTTAATTGGATGGTTTGTCTTCCTGGAGTGGAGTAGTATGAGTTCTTTATGTATTCTGGAGATCAAACCCCTGTCTGAAGTATCATTTGCAAATATATTTTCCCATATGGTTGGTTCCCTTTTCATTTTGCTGATGCTTTCTTTAGCCATGCAAAAGCTTTTTATTTTCATGAAGTCCCATTTGTCTGTTCTTTCTTTTATGTCCCTTGCTCTAGGGGACATATTGGTGAAAATACTGCTGTGTGGAATATCTGAAATTTTCCTGCCTATGTTCTCCTCTAGGACTTTTATGGTGTCACAACTCATATTTAAGTCTTTTATCCACCTTGAGTTTATTTTTGTATATGGTGTAAGTTGGTGGTTGTTTCTTTCTTTTTTTTTTGCATGTAGCTGTCCAGATCTCCCAACACCATTTGTTGAAGAGGATATTTTTATTCCATTGTTGAATATTAATTGACCATAGAGACTTGGGTTTATTTCTGGGCTTTCTCTTCTGTTCCATTGATCTATGTGTCTGTTC
>VMDR010014927.1:0-22931 GCA_007922815.1 Macrotus californicus | reverse complement strand
TACAGACATATAATTTAGAAAGTAGAGTCTCATGTAATTACTTATCCCAGAAATAGTTACTATTATTTACCAAATTTTTCCAAATATTTTATTTACATATTCACTCATGTACATAATTGTATATTTTGCTTTTTTAACTAAAATGGAATATACTCTTCTTTTTATAAGATTTATTATTTTATTTTTAGAGAGAGAGGAAGAGAAGGAGAAAAAAAGGGAGAGAAACATCAATGTGTGGTTGCCTCTCAAGCACCCCCTACTGGGGACCTGACCCACAACCTAGGCATGTGCCCTGACTGGGAATCGAACCAGTGACCCTTTGGTTCACAGGCCCACACTGAATCCAGTAAGCTAAACCAGCTGGGGCTATAAAATGGAATATACTCTTCTAAATGAATTATTCTGTAACTTGTTTTCCCATGTAACAATTATTCACGGATGATTTCTTGTCATTGTTTATAAGATTTCTGACTCTCTTTAACTACTCCGTAGTATTCACCTTCTTAGTAATCATGAGTTTCCCAAGCTTTTTGAAACCAATTATTCATTCATTCCAACTAATGTTAGTTGCATGCCCACCTGGCACTCCAGGCTCAGCAGACTTGGCAGTAAGCAAGACAAGGTTTCTACTTCTGAGGAGTTTACTACAGTTGCAAGAGATAGATAATAAACACAAATAAGCCAAACTATTTCAGATCATGAGAAGTGCAGTGAAGAAAATAAAAATAAACATGGTAGTGTGATAGAGAGAGGTAGGGGACAGAGATGGTCACAGCAGACTCCTCCTGAAGGGAATCTTGAGCTCATCCCAAAGGGGAACAGGAACTAGCTCTACGTATGTTTAGGGGAGGAGAGTTCCAGGAAGAAGGTCCTTCGGGGCAAGCTTGCCAGGGCAATGGAAGTGTGGTCTGTGAGAAGGAGCATGATACAGAATGAAAGCAACAAAGAAGGCTCTGATAGTGTGAAATATGTAGTAGGTATTCAGAAATGTAACTGATAGATTCTTTGTTAACAATGGCAAGTACAGTTTCACAGGCAAAACCCTACGTATGCAGAATGAGAAAAATGTTCCATTTCAGTCTCTGCTTTCCGTAAGATCTATTGAATCTAAGGGCAGAGCAAAGCTTTAGAATGTTTCAGCTCTTTTATAAGGCACTGTTAGGATGGCCATAAAATGTTTAGCCCTTAAAAACACTTTCTACAGCTCGGCAGTATGTCTAAGATAACTTTAAATGTTAATGAAATGTTTTATAACTCCACTGTTTTTAAGGCTGTTAAGAGTTTAAGAAACATCTTAAATACCATCTCATAAAAAAAAAAAAAAAGAATCTAACTTACGATGAACTTACATAGAGAAAATATGTTATAGAAGACCTGGTATGTGACTTAAATTCAATTATTATTTTCTTCTGAGAAGAAAACAGGATTGCTTTCATGCTGGCTTCACGTAGGTTCTTGGAAAGATCTATTCCTTTCTAAATGAAAACCTATCAGTGGGAATAAAACTCTTTATAGCCTGTAATTCAGAGGTGAACTCTTATGAAACCCTTTGGCATTGTGGCTATATGTCCGATGAAATCACATATCACTGAAAGATCTAGGCTATTTCGTTCCTGGTGACCCATTAGGATAAACTTGGGGGCAGTCAAATCCCTATTTCCTGACACACCCCTCCATTCAACTTTACACAGGTAAGGAGAGCATGCAGTTCTTACAGGCACCTTTTTTCCCCCTTTTGGTGATTATTTTCTAATGTGCTTTTTAATTCCCTTTGATGACAACCTTCTGAAGTGACACTAAAGGAACAGCTGGGGGAGAAGTTCCAGGAATTGAACGCAGGACATTAAAGAACAGTGGCCAGAGGACAGAAACAACACTTCCTTTAAATTTACAAAGACGCCTCTTTTCTCCGTGAAGTTTCATGTGGATTTCCCCTGTTTAATTGACTTCCTGTAGCACACTTTACATCTCTCACACCGGGAGACATACAGGACTTAAATCAGAGCAGCGGGACAGTATTTTTTGTCACCACTGGGAAAGCAAACTGCTTCTTTCAATTACACAACCCGTCTCCCGCTGGGGCCACACACACTATCACTGAAAACTCACAGGGGACGTAAATGACGACGTCCCAGAGGCTGTTCTGGCCAAGAACCCTGATTTCCCTTTTAGTTCGGTTTGGCTTTGCCGCCACCACGGAAGTCACGAAGGCGACTGTCTCTGAAGGCAATAATTGCTGGCCGGCATGAGCTGGGATGTTAAAACCAAGGAAAAGCCCTTTCAATCATGGCCCGTGCATTTCAATCCAAGCCCTGGTTGTAGAACACTGGAGAACAAGGTGTAAATCAGTTTAAGAACATAGTTCTGCATTCAAGGCATTGTGGTTTACGGCTCCCAAATGACCTCCATCTATCTTCCTTAGCCGTAGAGGTGTGTAATTGAACTAAAGAGAGTCCTGAGTAATGAGGTGGAGAGTGGCAGCTCCATTGCTGTGGCTTAATAGTGTAGCTGTCGCGTGTTTTTTTAAATCCCCTAAAATGTAACAAAATAGTCTCGCAGTCCCAATTCTTCAGGGTGACACTTGCTGAGAGTCTATATTTTAAAATACAAATAGTTTTTTATGAACAACAAGAAAAAACCCAGCAAACTATAAATCTCTTTCTCCAAGAGAGTTCCCCAAATACAATTATATAAGCCATTCTCTGCTGGATCAGAAACTAATATGAATACCTGCAATAACTTGTTTTTCTTTTTGTTGGGAAATAATTTTTAAGCCTTTATTTTTCTTATGCAACAAGCAGCTGCTTCTTCAGTCTCCAAAGGGACCAGGGAGTGACGGCATCTCACAATGCACTGCTGGGAGCTACAGCCGGAAGACTCACGTTATTTCAAGTTTTCTTTTCTTTTCTTTCTCTTTATACTTTTTTATTTGGTTTGATCAGTGAAACTCAAAAAATATTGCTTTTAGAGAATTTTTTTTCTCCAAAGAAGCAGTTCACTTGCAAATGAGTGTTTTGTTTTTTTTTTTTTCCGTTTGAGGATTTAGAGTTTACATGCATTTATCAGGCCTCAACCATGTGCAAATTGCCCTACGTGGATATTAGCAGAGCATAAATACTGAACAAAGACATAACGACCTCCTCGTGGAATTCCCTGGGAGGACAGTATTGGCTGAACGTTGAGAATAAGCTTATTAACACAGTCGTTTAGTATGAGTAACTAGGACGACAGGGATGGTTCGAAATCTCTATCTTTCCCAACAACTGGACCCAAAGATTTAAAGACAACGTAACCTGCTTGCTGACTGTACCTGAAACCCCGTCACTGGAATTCAGTTTTATGGCACAAGGTCCCTGGCCCACATGCAAATCTCATGAAAAGGAGTAAATTATTAAATAATAGTAATAAAAACAGCTAACTCTTGCTGATAGTTTTCACAGCATTGAGGAGAGTTCTAAGTGCCTTATGTTATTTATCTCGTTTGGTTCTCAAAGCAATCTATTAATGGTTTCCACTTCACAAACGCAAAAATGGAAGTGAAGACAAAGAAGTGAATTTGCCCAAGGTTACAGCTAATATAAGACAGAGCCAAGACCGTCTGATGTCAAAGCCCTTGGCTTTCACCACTCTATCAGTGCGAGTAGGTTTTCAGATCCATTAGCGGGAAGATGGAAGGGGCGTTGGGAGGGATGGCAGAGGAAGAGTTTACACCACGCAGAGCCTTCCTCCGGAACTCACAGCTCTCCCTGGGACCAGCGGGGGCAGGGGAAGGGGGGGGCGGAGTCTGCTGCTGCACACCATGATATCACCAAGCTGCCTCCTTAGAGCCAATGCCACATCTTTTACGCCATTAGTGTGTCACGGAAAGGTGTCGAGGTCAAAATTATTTTAAGAATATATATGTCGTTTGACATATTTCACTTTGTTAACATTTGCAATAACAGCGCAAAAGCAAACAGTGGGTAAAACAGCTGGCAGCTCAAGGTGAATTAAGGTGACGGCACCAAACATGGAGCTCTCGGGCACACATTTTCCTTCAAAATATGCCAGTTTCACATAGGAATGACCTTGACAAAGCAGTAAAAATTATTAATTTCATTAAATATTGGCCCTAAACCCATGTGATTTTAAAATAATCTTTGTAATAAAATAAGATGTAGGCACAAAGCCATTCTGCTGAATACCACAGTACGATTGTTGCCACAAGAAAAACAAAATCTCCGTGTAATTATTCAAGTTATAAGTTCAACTGGCCACAGTTTTCATGGAATAGCATTTTTCACTTGGAAGAATGATTGACAGACAAACTTAGGTATTTAGACATTATCTAAAATTAGGCCACCTGTCCAAGGAAAACAACTGACAAGATTCAATGCCAATGATACAATCAAATATTTGAAGAGAAAATTAGGATGTTGGGAAACTGGTATTGTCCATCATCAGCTGCTCAGCTTCCTGAAATTTGGACATGTCTGATGAGCTCAGTATAGTATTAACAAATGGATTTCTCAACGTCGTGTAATGAGACATGTCACTAGAAGATCTGCATAGCCCAGTAAGCCAGTTTTTCTCTGCGTGATCAGTGTATGATGTTACATGAATAATGTCACAGAATTATGCATGGTAGCAGGGCATGAGAAGTTCATTGATATAATTTCAGATTCCACATTGCAACTAACCTTTAAGAAATGGTCACCTGCTGGGTTTGACTAATGTATCAGAAAAAGAAATCTACAGATATCTAGAAAAAAACTACTAAAATGACCTTCCCTTTTCCAGTTACATGTCATCACGAGGCTTAATATTTCTCATACATTTCAACCAAAACAACTTATTTCAACATATCACAGAAGCAGATAAAAGAATATTGTCTATTAAGCCAAACATTTAAGAGTTTTTTAAAAATGTAAAACAATGCTGCTTTTGTCAACTTAGTGTAAAAATATAATTACAGATTTTCTCTCTTCTTATGTTAACATGTAATGATTTATTGTTACTTTTAAATGGATTAATAAGGAAATATTTGTAACCTTTTGTTTTAATTTTGAACACAGTAAATATTATTAGAGTTAACCTATATAAATGTTATTTGAAGTCTTCAATATTTCTTAAAGAGGGTAAAGGGATCTGGAGACTAAAACATGAGAACCACTGGAGTATCTGTTAGAAGGAATTTGACTCTGACAATAGAAATTCCAGCTGACAGTGGCTTAATGGGTAGAATATGCCATTCTCTGTGAAAAGTTTCAGCCAGCCATCAGAGTTACAGGAGAGTCTTTCATACCTCCTCCTTACTTCTGATTTGAATCGCGAGTTTGAGGAGTTCCCAAAACAGCCATCAATTTCAATAATCCACTAGAAGAACTCACAGACCTCACTGAAAACTACTGTTTGTGGTTTATTACGAGGAAACCATCCAGATTAAAATCAACCAAGGGCAGATTCCGGATGTGGAGCTGCCAGTCCTCTCCCTGTGGACCCAAGGACAGTGCTCAGTCTTCCTACTACATGTTAGAACCCACAGACTAGTTATTGCCACCCTGGTGAAGCTCACTCAAACCTTGTTGTCCAGAGTTTTTATTGGGGTTCAATAACAGAGTCCCTGCATGTCTGACCTGTAGTCTCCAACCCTTCCAGAGGGCAGGTTGATCCCTTTAGTCTTCAGTCCATTCAGAGGAAAAAGTGATACCACCACCTCTACCAAAAGCCCCCAGACAAACAAAGGTTCTCTTATCGGGCATGATGTTCCAAGGACCCAAGATCACTACCCAGTAGTCAAGGGCAAAAGCCAGGCTGCCCTTTGCATTTGGTAAGGTTAATTCTGCACCACATATTCTCTTAATAAAACCCTTGACATAGGCGGTAGCAGAGCTGGTTCAGCACGTCAGTAATATTCTCAAGGACACCGTCTTCACTGTATTAACGTTTTCTCATTCTTGTCATCTGGGTGCTGAATGGCAGCCCCAACTCAGGGATTTTATCCTCTTACAGCATTTAGAGAGAAGGAGCAAGATGTGTGGGAAGAAGTACAGAGGGAAAGAAAAACATTCCCAGAAGCCTCCCAGCAACGGCCAGAAGGATACCACTCAACTTCCAAATGTAGCTGAGGAAATGAAATAAACTTCTGGTGCTTCTGTGCTGCTTCTTAGGGAATCAGGAGGGCTATGATTGGCCTGGTGCGATCATGACTCATCTCCCAGGGCTGAACTCAATGCACTCGCTGAAATCAGTAGCTCAGATGGGGGGTGAAAACGCCTGACAAGTAGAAGCGCACTGTTCACTCGTTCCTGTGCACATAACACTTCCAGGGACTTTGTTAAACTTCGGATTCTAATTCAACAGTTTGGGGATGAGGTCTGAGCTTCTCTGTGTCTTAAAAGCTCTCAGGTGATTCTGATGTGTGGGAGGGGATTACAGTTTGAGTAGCAGGAAGTCAGGGAAGAGTGTTTGCCACAGTGAGCCTAGAACAGAGATACAGGGATTGTGCCTCCTGTATAAAAAATGTGTCCCCTGTCCAACTACTAAACGGATGGAACTATACCATAATTATAAACGATAGATTTTCAGATAGATGACAGTAACTGTTATAATAGAGCTTTTTGAGAAGTTGTTATGTTCCAGGTCTTTATGCTATTTCATTTAATCTTCAAAAGAACTTCATGAAGTAGGTATTCTTTTCATTCCTATTATCTGTATATGAGAAAACAAAAACTGGAAAAAAGCTTAAGTAAATAGTCCTTGGTTAGTAGTTCCTGGTGAAATCGAGTGTGCTGGTCTCCAGAGACTAAACTCAAAAAAAACATAGATTTTTTTCCAATGGACTTACTTGAGATTTCAGTTAGTGACAGAACGGATACTAAATCGCAGTGTTTTCCTGATCCCTGCCCTTGCACCTCGGTCCTTCTCATGTGAGCAGCGATTTATCAGCCTAATTCCCACGATTACACACAAGAGGATTTTAGCGGATTTGATTCTCTTTGAAATAAGACATCTCGTTTCTTATTGAGACGAGCTGCCCTGTTAATTTGACTTCTTTCTAAACCTTCCCATCATATTTCTGATCCTGGTAGAACTATCATCTCTTGAAGGAATTCGTGTCTTAGGATCCTGAACACAAATAAATGTGCACGAAATAGGCTTTAGGCTTTTTAGTTGATTTGTTTTTGCATTTCTCTTGTTCATTGGTTCATTCATGCATTCAACAAATATATATTGAGCAGCTTCTAGGTGGCAAACATTATTTAAATGTAGGCAATATGGGTACAGTCTTAAAATATTTTTTAAATAAGTGGGGTAAAAATAATATTTTGCCAAAAAAAATGTCACTGTTCCAAGAATGGTTCCCCAGCGGTTTAATCACACACCCCTTGTACAGCCTTCAACCAAGTAATAACCTATACATCTACATCAGCTGTACTTGGACAGCCTCTTCCCACACTCTGATCTCTACAAATACTAGGCAAAATGGACAGCAAGGGAGAGGAAGCGATCTTTCTCAAGGACACAGCTATCTGCAGCTGTTTATTATGGCTCTCTCTTCTAAGAGTGAGCTACGTCAAAAATGACTAGTAGCTTATAAATCTAACAATAGAAAAATGCTCAAGTAAATTATGGTGCATTGCCTAGATCAACTTTTATACCATAATGCAATTACACATAATAACTATAACTTCTAACATTATTAAAAATATTTAAGACAATGCAAATACGGCATGTAGTTAAGTTGTATTACTACTAGGTGGTAAACCGCATATTATTTTCTGTACTGCTAAATGTTTAATGTAGTTTAGAATAAAAAATAGAATATAATAGCCAATGAACTGAAAGGCAAATGCAGTCTTTTAAAGTTCTATGGTCCTGAGAATGCACCCTACAATTTCTATTCCACGGGGACTGTCTTAACGCAGGTCTTCTTATTTCTTGCCTAAGTTACTGTAGCAGTTCCTTTATTTATGCAAGTGTTCAGCAATAATTGGGTAGGCCCTGGATACATAGAAACGAAAGTCTTAAACCTGCCCCAAATGTTGCTTCTTAATTAAGTCTCCCGGTCACTGACCTCTACATTGCTTCTAGGAATGACTTCTCTAAATTATTACTTTGGTTGTGTTTAAAATCCTTCAGAGGTTAGCTGCTGCCTCTGGAGAAAGCCCGAAGTCCTCAGCGTAATATACAACACCCTTCTCATGTGACTCTTATTTGATTTTCTAGTTGTATCTGTTGCCACTGCTCTTCATCCCAACCTAAGTACCACTTCTGCTAAACCTATTCAATAGGAACTGTCTGGTGAGTGCTCACTACTACCACCTTCTCATTTCTGCATAAGGGACTGTTTATTTCCACCCAGAGAAGCCTCTCGAGCCCTTCCTCACGTAGTCACCTGTACCCAAGGCTAAGTCTTCTCCAAAGCCTCCCTCCTTCCTAGAATGGGTCTAGTGCCTTTCTACTCCAGGTATCCTTGTCATTAGTAAATCAATGCTTAACAATGTCATAGCATTTATTACTTTATACAGCATTTGTCTACTATTCAGTGATCAGCTTTGGGACAGATATAGTATTCCTCATGTCAGACCAGTGGCTATGCACAAGGATTTGAGAGTCAAAGAACTTAGCTTTATATCCCAATGACACTATTTGGTTATTTTAAAAATAACTGAGTTACTATGTGTGGTGACAGGAGATAATATAGCTACAGTAGGTAGCGTATGGTGATCACTAAATACATTGAAGCTATTATTATTTCCATGATTTTTAATCTCTTTATCCTGACTGTTCCTGCCAAGAGCTCAATGAGCAAATGATGAATGAAAAGAAAGTAGCACCCTAATTTAGGGCTGATTACTTTTGATACAGACAGTTCAGCTGGTGCCTTTGTGCTTTGAAAAATACCTGGAAAGGGCATTCCCAGCGAGAAGGAGCTGCTGAACAGCGACAGGCCATAGGAGAGGAAGAGAAGACGGTCAAGGGAAATGGAGACTGGGTGAGGGTTCACAAGGTGAGGCAGGAAGGAGAAAAAGACCAGAGAAAAGACCACTGGAAGATAAATTGGACTCTTGAAAGTTGTTAATGATAGTGCTGCCATGCCTGATATGCAGTAGAGCCTTGTAGAGCTACCTGTACAGCATCCGCCCCACCCCCTTTCTTCTTCCAGAAATGTCTTTCTCTACTCTGATGGAGGTGAGTGTTTGAGGCGGGTTCCTGACCCCAGCTGGGTCGGTGACCCCCAGGCTGTACCATGTAAAACCCATGATGATGTGGATCACTGACTCGTAAGGTCTGGAGAAGCATAACAGCACCATTTTGAGAGAAAAGACAGAGAAATAAGGTGACTGTGAGATTCAGGACAGTGTTTCTCGTGGTTTCCGAGGCTCAGACGTCTCCTTCCACTCTCTTACACAGGAGCAGTCCGTGGAACAAATGACCTAGTGTCCTCCCATTGACCTCCTTCCGCATACACTAGTTTAATTCAGATTTCTATCACTTACACTCCAAAGTGTCATCACTGAACTTGGCTCCATTTACCACTGTATGCCTCTCTGGACCTTTTGTGTTACTCATTCCACACCACTCAGCGGACCCTAGAAAACACTATCTATGCATATGCACGTGCCTTTTCCTTCTAAGTTGCTCTTCCATTGAAAAATACTTTTTATTTCTATCCAAACCCTTTAATTTCTCAGGCCTTTACTTACATACCAGCTATTGAACTGATCTTTCTCTGGCTTGCCCACCCAGTCTGGCATACCCTGTTTGCTGTACATTGCTTTTTCCTCTCAGCCCTGTCCTGTGGTTACTTGGCCCTGTCTTTCTCAGTAGGTTGTATTTCCCGGTGGAAAGGCCAACATCTCTGTCTGAGACTTTAGTACTTCCGTCACAGCACTTAGGTGGCCTCAGTAAAGACTCCTGGAACGAGTGATTCAAGTGAGTGTTCCTCAGAAGAATTTGTCATTAGTGTCTCTCTCAAGTTGCAGGGGGAGTGTCTTCTACTTGTGATATTTGTTCTTGCAATTGACAGTGTCTCCATTCTTTGTGCTGATGTCCTGTTTTTCTGACTTACCTTCAGTCTTAACCTGTGTTGATAAAATTATTTCACTATAAACATATTTCATCTCAGAGCCATATGCTCTATTTACTTAAGTAACACTTTATTTGAATAATGTGATTTTTTTCCCCATCTCTTGTCCCTTTTGTTATTATCAAACCTTCCATTTACATTATTTTAAGTGTTTTTTTTTAATTTATTCAATCTGGGCATTATATTTATTTCAGTTAAATGTATGTAAAATCAATAAATGGATTTTCCGGTATCTGTTCTTTTGTACTTTGTATTTGATGGCACAAAAGCAGAGGATCGGAGGTTGAGTGATGAGGATGGAGCCATACACTACACATATCATCTCCATAGAGCAGTTTACAATCAATAAAGATGTAACATTCTCATTACAATGAAGTTACACTGAAGATCAGCCACAAATCTTGGTTCAAGAGAACCAAAAATGTAATTTAGAAAAGCTCCTTGAGCTTTTGAGAGTGGAAGACACGTAAGAGAGAGAACTGAGTTCAAATCTCAGTTGCCTCAACTTACTAGTAATATGACCTCGTAAAACTGATTGTGAATCTTCATAAGTAAATCTTTTTTTTTTTTTAACCAGTGTCCCGGCACTTGAGGATAGAACCAGCAGACTGGAAACCATCGGCACCGAAGACATGATGCCGAGGGGGCCAGAGTCCTTTCCCTCTGCCTCCGTACATTAAGGGGATCGGGACCGCAAGCCCAATCCCCGCCAAGAGGAGGGCAGTAAATCTATTCTTGAAGCAAAGTCTGACTACCCGAGATAGGTTAAGTATCTTAAGTAGATTTGACTGCATGAAAGTTAAATTTAAGTATCAAAAGCCCCATTAATTAATAAATAAGGGAAATATAAAATTTGTGTATGATGTCATATTTAGGTATATATTTTGTTTTCCAATTGCATTAATATAGTAAAAGTGAACAAATAGCACACATAAACAATTTACAAACCTAACCCTAGATAACTCAATTCAATAGTGCTCAAAAGAGACACAGAATCTACCATTAAAATTGATCATGTTTACAGCCTTTTCCCACAACTTTGGCCTGAATCTTTGGCACTTGATGTCATTCCTACTATAATATAGTATCGGTAGTATCCGATTTAGTGCAATCATATATATATTTCATAATATAAAATGATTATTTTGGGATGTTCTTCAAAAATACCATCCCTTTGTGTGGCCAGGGCACCTGAAATTGTGTGAAACTCTATCCTATTGGAGCACATTTTAGCTGTTGTTCATCTATTTCGCTTCCTAAATATCTGTGGAGTGTTTTTACAAGAATCTCCCCAACACAAATGGGAATCACAATGGTGGGAAAATTAGAACTTGGCCCAGATTTCTCTTCAAGCCTTCTGATTCTGAATTCAACTTTGTTTCCTCCTGCAGGAGCTCCAGAGAAACACCTGGGGAGATACTGGTGCAGTCCCACTGCCTTCTGGTCAACCCCAGATCCTAGCTGTGATGGCCTGATTCGTAACCAGACAAACATTAAAAATGACAATGTCATCATGCGGTGCAAACTGAAGGGTACATTCTGCAGCAAATACTGAAGATACCAACGGATGCCTTTAGGGTGAGAAGTTGCCTATTTTGAGAACCTGAGGTCATGCAGGAATGATGCATTGCAAAACCTGGGAAACCCAGAGAAACATGCAAGGCAGGCATTGTTCATCTGAGTGAGCTAACATGGACTAAGTAGGTATTCTTTTCTTTTCTTTTCTTTTTGTAAACATATAATCTTTTTAAATTTTATTTAATTTTATTTTTTTAAATATATACTCTTGGTAGGTATTCTTCAAGAGAGCAAAACAAACATTGGTGTACCTAAGGGATTATGAAAACAAGTATGGGAGCAAGCGGACACTTGTCAATAAGTACCGCACGTGCTTCAGTGACTCCAGCTCTGGAAGTGTGCTGCAAACTTTTCATTAGAGCCAAGGTCCTTTCTTCAAGTCAAATTACAAGGGAAGAGTCATCCAATCAGAGCTATTCTACTTGAATGGAGCATGAGAAAACCCGAAGTTCCTGAGATGGTTGCTTTTATGTGTCGACTCGACCCATAGAGTGCTCAGATATTTGGTTAAACATCATTTCTGGCTGTGTCTGTAAAGGTGTTTCTGGAGGAGAGTGACATTTGAATCAGTAGACTGAATAAAGCAAATTGCTCTCCCCAATGCAGATGGGCCTCATCTAACCCACTGAAAGCCTGAGTAGAACAAAAAAGGTGAGGTAAAAGACTTTCCTCTCTCCTTGCCTGACTGCCTTCAAACTGAAGACGAGCTATCTTCTCCTGCCTTCAGGCTCAGACTCAGACTGGAATGCGGGCCCTCATCTCTCTCGGTTCTCAGATCTTCAGGCTCAGACAGAAACCATGTCCTTGGCTTTCCTGAGTCTCCAGCTTGCTGACTGCAAATCCTTGGACTTCTCTGCCTCCATAACCATGTGAGCCAATTCCTCATGATAAATCATTATCCTATGGGTTCTGTTTCTCTGGAGAACCAAGACAAATACGCCGCTGTAATCTCCCTCCCAATTTCCTCCCCATTCATCCTCTCCAAGAGCTGGTATGAGTGCATTTAGGCAGATTTCTGGATGGAGGCTGTAGCCAAACAAATGTGATAAATTCCTAGAATATATACCAGCCCTTCATGTCAGAGCAGCCTCTGGCATGAGGATTACACTAGGATTTACTGATCTTGGCTCATCTATCTTCCTGGATTGTCTTTGACTGCCTGTCAACCCTGGAAATTATTTACCTCCCCAGAGTTTAGACTAATCCCTAGTTTTCTTCCTTTCATTGCCACACTGCTTATTCACCTGTCAAATGGCAACTATATATCTTTTAGTTCCAAGGAGTCTACTTGCTTTGAACCTCCTGTGTAGATTATAGGGTCTGAGTATCTTAATTTCTGGGAATTCCACAGACTCCTTTTAACCATGGGTGAAATCTAATCACAGCTTTTCAATTTTGTCTGTCTTTTGTGTTTCTTTAAATCTAAACCTGTCACTAAATAAACACAAGGAGAGAGAAAGATGAGTCCACAGCATTATTTTCCCAGTATCATTCTCCAAGAATAAATCCAGATTGCCCCTATAAAGTCCAGAACCCAAAGGGGTAAAGGAAAAATTCCCTACTTTTGGGGGGTAATATTAGAGAATGGAAGGGGAGGGTTGGACCCTGTTATCAAGCCAGAACCCTGGGCATCGATCTGACCCCCACCCCCCCGACCTCTCCCAGGGTGTTGTCAGTTCTACCTACTAAATATGTCTCCAATTCCCCTACTTTTTTCTATGCCCATTGCCACTGCAGGGTAGTTACATCTCGCTTAAGGATTAGGCTCTAAACAGTTGAGGCTAAGATGTAAGTCATGTACAGATATGATTATCTTTGAGAATCACACAGGAAGATGGTTCAGCGGAGACAGACATACGGTTTCTAAGAAAATCCAACAGTTAGTTTTCTCTCTTATGTTGGAGCAAATTTCTGTTTCTCAGTTGAGCACTAAATAAAGGCATCGATTTGTATTTAAGGGACATATTGGGTGAAAATATATACACATGTGAACTCTAGAATAACATTTGTCATGGCGAGACGCCTGTGCCAGGGGGTGCGCAGACACTGGTGGAACAAGAGCCTTGCAGCTCCCAGTTGGGGCTTTCTCGGGGATGCATACTCCTTTCATTGGCATCATTTAAAGTGCTGCTTCTTTATGTCTTTTTCTTTCTGCAAGTCCTTCCTCTCACTTTGTCACTGAAAGCATATAGCTGAATTCCCATAAACAGATGACAAAACTCCTCTGTGCTTATTTTAGGGTACCAAGATCTCTTGTCTGAACTATAATGACAGTCTTCTAAATAGACTCTCACGCTCCAGCACTAATCTCCTCCAATCCGTTAACTCTGCTGCAGCAGAGTGACAGTGCAAACGCACAGGTTTGGTCCCAACCCCCACCTTTATTTCCCTGTGTCAAGTCTTTCAGCTGCTCCCCACTGTCCTCAGGGTTAATCTGAAGTCTTTGGAATGACACAAGAGCTCATCACAGTCTTCTCCCTGTCCTTTGCATGCCTCTTCTCCCACCACCCTTATACCATGGTCATGGCCAGTGAAACTGAACTAGCTGCGCTCTCTAAAATGGCAATACTTCCCCTTGCCTGTGGGCCTTTGCACATGCCCTCTGTTTCCACCTCTGCCTGGCTAACTTCTCTCTGTCCTTAAGATATCAACTCAGACATCATCACCTAAGGGACCTTCCTTGCATATCTGCAGCAGGGCCACTGCTCCTGCTGGCTAAGTCTTTACATTTCTAATCCACAGCTGGCAGCTCAAGGTCCGTGGTTAAAGCAATTATCCCATTTAAAGCAATTACTCTATATGTTTAATACTTTAAGGAAAATGAAAGATTTAGAAACAATTTTGTTTCATGGGACCATGCTGATTTATTTTCCTGTAATATCAGCTAATGTAAAGCTCAACAACAGCAATAATAATTATTATTGCAACAATATCAATAAGAACAAACATTGATGCTTATCATATATACCAGGCATTCTTATATGTATATTTGTGTATAGTAAATATATTCATATATATTCTTTTAATATGACAGAATTGGTATTACATTCTCACCTAACAGGTGGAAAACCTGGGTCACAAAGAAACAAATTAACCTCCTTGGTGAAGACAGAGAAACATGCATACTGCTTTTCAGTACACCCAGCAGAGCCAGTCTTTCTTCTAGTGTTGGAACAAACTGGAAATACCAGGATGTAAACCTAAGAAGTCTGATTCAAGAATTTCCTAACCTATGTGCATGCACTCAGCTTCTCTCATTGCCTTAAACAGGAAAGGCATTTTTTTAAGCCTTAACCTTGAAAGACATTAAACAAGCATGAATCAGTTGCTTCATATTCCCCCCACCACTACTGTTCACCATACCCAGGGCCTCTTTACCTCAACAGTCTCTCTTTAAAAAAAAAAAAAAAAAACTGTTGAATTCCACCCACGAACCATGCTAAACATTACCCTGGACTCCCCCCGTCCAGGCATTATACTATTTGTATTCATTAAGACTGATTAGGGTTTTTGTAAAATATATTTATCACCAGTTTGATTTTCATAGCTGAGGCTTATTCTGCTATCAGCAGGATTCCTGGTCTCCTTCGGAAGTTTTCAAAGTGAAAATCCAAGAACACAAATGAATTCTGGCAGCGAGAAGTCCCTAATTTAGTGTGTGGGTTCCAGCAAGATGAGAGGAGCTGTATTTTAGAACAAAACGATTAGATAACCCTGAATTAAAACTATGGTGTACTCATCACATTCTTTTCTTGGATTCATGTGCAATGTAAATGTACTCGACATGATTCAATTGTAGCTTAAACTCCTGATTGCCAAAGCTAATCAAATAAGAGTCTAATATGCCAGTCATGTTTACAAAAGTTGTGTAGAGCCATTGACCCTGGAAAGGGCATCTTACCTCTAATTGTGCATTATGGGCATTGTGGCCCCTACAAATCAGAAAGAATAATCATTAAAATGCTGAAATAAGATTATGAGTTCAATGAAAGGTAGGGAGCTCTTTATTATATTTTATTAGTATTAAAGGAAGACAAGGATCATAAATGGGGACAAATTATAGCATCTTTTTCTGGTCTGCTGTGTGGCTTCAACCTTAGGAACCTTATTACTGTGATGACCAAACGTCTATATCCCTTGACCATCTGAACAATCTCATTAGGGAGTAAGGTGTCATGCAAATCTCTCTGGATTTTTCTGTTGAAGTGAGGAGAAGACTCTCACTTAAGAAGAATATGATAGGCATATCCATGACCTTTTCAATTTCCTGTCTCTACAAACTGCCCACATTAATTGGAAACAATGAGTGTCCTCCAAAATTTAACATGTGCCCTCCATGTGCAAGGACACAAGTCGGGTACTTATAAGAATGTCTTGTGAGCTATGTCTTTTTCAGCACTCTGCCACCAAACGTGCTTCAAGGAAAATAGAAATCTGGCAGCAAACTGTCACCTTCTGGAGTCTGCCTAATTCTCTGCTTGGGTTTGTGTACAAAGAAAGACACTTTATTGCTTTTCTCAGAAGTGTGGTCTGCCTTTGGCTTGTACTTCTTTATTAGAGGAAACTTTCTTTGTCTCACTTTTATTCTTTTGGTGACTTTAGATTCAAAAAGAAAAAAAGCATTCTAAAATGCAGAATTCCTCACTCCCCCTACCACTGCATAAATCCTTCCCATCTTTCAGACTTGTCTGAAGTCTCATGTATCTATCCCCTAAGCCTCTGACTATTATAAACTCCTGTTGGCCTGCTATTGTTTGTACTGTTAGAGCCTTACTCAGTTTTCATGGGTTTGTATCCTATTTTTCCATCTAGACCATGAGCTCCTTTAGGGTAAAGACCGTTTTATATGGTTAGGCATCCCCACAGTCCCTTAGCTCAAGCATCTTACATATCACGGGCACTTGGTTATTATTACCTTTAATACTTAATTTATCAGGAAGAGCCACAGGCTAACAGTAAATGTAAGCTCCAAATTAGAGTCAGTGTGCCTTCCATCAGTGCACACTTGGCTGTGCACATCCCTCATTCAGGGACGTTGTTAAAATGTGGTTTCTGATTCCTAGAACAGCAGTGACAGCAGTGGCGCCTGGGATTCTGCATTTGTAACTGCCAGGGAATGCTAATAGCATCAGCTCAGAAATCTCCCTTTGAGGAGCAAGATCTTAGACATGAAGAAACTAGACATGAATAAATCATTGGAAAATTATTTCTTTGTTTTTGATGCTTTTGCAGAGGCAGACGTAGATCATACTTCTGGTTGATGTGACTACCCAGGTTAGAGACTTTTGGAAATATTCAATAACCAATTAACGGCCTTCCAGACAATAATAATAGCTAGTGTGCCGGGGCAATCACCGAAGCACTCATTTGCATCTATTCCCCTTTATTTCTCATTCATTTGTTCTGAGCAAGTCGTCAAGCCCATTCAAACTCTTTGCTTCAGACATACAAAGGCCGCTAAGGACAACCTCTTTTCCTGTCTCTTTTGAAAATATGAGTGATTGAGAAGATCATACAAGGCGTTCTTTGGGAAGAGGAGGAGAAAAAAATAGAGAAACAAAGAAACAAGGGGAAAATATGTCCCCAGACACAGGAAGGAGAGGGAAATTAGTGCATTTCACTGATTTAAGAATGACTGGGGAAGTGTGCGGGACACCTGTGAGGAGCATGAGGCAGGCTGGACAATAGATCCTGGGCTCTCATTGTGGGTGGTGTGGAAGCCACAGATTTCTGAGAATATTAGGGCTCCAGAAATAAGCATCTCAATAGCAGCCTGGGTAGGCTGACATTTGGAAGGGTCTCCAGTGCTACGGCACGGCATAGCCCCCCAACCCCCTACCACCACACAAACACCACATTCTTTCACCAGTTTAAAATGCAAAAGACAGGAAAGGGAAGAGAAATCGCAATAATAATTTGGGATAAATTTCCTTTCGACCCAGCAGGTGGAGTTTGGAACTGGGTTTAATGTGACTTTAAAGGAATAAATCAAGGAGATATTTCTTCTTTGACTGTGTATGTATAGTAAGATTCATACTTGATGCAACATCTATTCAGTGATGATTTAAAGATGAAATTAAATCATGCCACCACACACATACACACACACAACTCCCCCAGCTTTCAACCCACCAATGGCTTCCTATCCCATTTAGAATAAAATCCAAATTTCTTCCCATAAACTAACCACTCTGAGGCCCATTAGCACTGCCCAGGATCGTAGCCACTGGGTATATGTGGTTACTGAGGACTTGAAACATGGCTGGTCTGAAGTAAGAAGTACTGTAAGAAGAAAATGCCTACCAGGAATCTAAATGTAAGGAACTGGCATATTTTGCCTCATATATACTCATATTTTCTTCATTAAATGTTCTCCTTTACCCCCCACCCCACCTTTCTGTAACATGAGGAATCAAAGTGACCTTATTAACTAATTGCTTTTCTTCTGCATTCTAATAGATCTAAAAAAAAAAAAAAATCAGCTGATTTCCTATAGAATATTCTTCCTGTTTGTCCTGCCACCCTTACTATAAATAAAAGGGTCGATAGTTTTATCTTACAAAATTGTTTACTTACAGAAACAGAAGAGAATTTACAAATAAACCTGTTCAATGGCCTAATTTTACAGAAGGAAAAAGTGAAGCTTGGGCTAGACACAAAGCCAATGGCAAATCAAGAATCTGAACCCAGATTTTCTGATTCCCAGAGCATACCACATTGCACTGTTCCTCCTCTCACGTGAAGGAAAGAAATATTGCCCTACCTACCTGATGTTTGATGGACCATCTAAATGTTTGGACTTTGGATTGCAACTCGACAGCCTTGGTCATGTGCAGTTTGTGGTTTATAGTTTACAACAAATTTCCACAAATATTATCTAATATGATGCTCACAACTTCCCCTGGGATGTTGGGATGAGCAAATCTGAAAACAGAAGAGAAGTGGGCTGGAAGAACGTGGATGCACCAGATTTGGCTAAGTATTCCCTGTCCTGACAAAGGTATCTCTTCAAGAACCCTTGATCAACAAACACATCAAGTGCCTATTTTGTGGGGGCACATGGTACCTGCCCACCGAGGTTTAAGAGAAAAAAGGCATGCCACATGACAGGCATGTGAAATGTCAAATCATGGCTCAGCAGAGTGAAGGAGAAGTGCTGGTTCTCACCGCAAGCTTCTTCGCAGAAGGGAGATTTGAGCAGTGCCTTGGAGCGCAGCAGGATTTACAGAACAGGGATGCCCAAGTGAAACGTGCATTCATTCTTTTTTCTGTATCAGAAATCTACATAGCTCATCTTATATCCTTTACCCCGTGTAATCCCTTTCAGACCCTGACCCTTTACGTGAACAGTTCTCTTGGGCTTAAGAGAGCCAGAGTGATCTCTAGGTATTACCCATGTTAGAGAAAATTCTTTTGAATGCCGGCTTCCACTATTAGGGTGAAAATTAAATTCTCAAGAAGTAGGGCACAGGTTGGGGAAGGAGAAGAGATTGGAATTGCTGAGTGTAGCCCAGAATCCCTTGGCTAAACTTTGTCATTCTAATGAGGCAGCCACCTTCTGCATGCAGTAGGTTTAATCGATGGGATGCAGCTTAATTGTGCTAATTGCATGTTAAACTGGTGTTAGGTTATCAAAGTGCTGAGTCAACAATCAGAAATGTGTTTCTTCATCTTTCATCAGCATGAAATCTTATTATTATTGGATAAAAATGCTAAAATAAGGGCAACACTTTTCAAGATATCAATTCTACAAGTTAAGGTTTTGAAAAAGACTTTCAAAGAGTTTATTACAGAATAAATATCCTTTCTAAAACTAGGGGAGTTTTGGACTAGTCTAGAATGGTTAAATCCCATTTCTCACCTTGATTAAAATTAAAATGCTAGTTACAAGTTTTTTTTTTTAATTTTTTTAAGATTTTATTTATTTATTTTTCGAAAAGCAAGGGAGAAAGAAAGGGAGAGAAACACCAATGTGTGGTTGCCCCTTGTGCACCCCCTACCGGGGACCTGGCCGACAACCCAGGCATGTGCCCTAGACTGGGAATTAAACCAGCAAGCCTTTCTTTCTCAAGCCAGCACTCAATCTACTGAGCCACACCAGCCAGGGCTAGTTACAGGTTTTAAAACTTCACAGATGCAACACAACATTAAAGGAAACAAGTATTAAATCCTTGTTATATTTTAACATTCCACATGGAGCCATGCATAGAAATTCCATACTATCTTTGACCTTTGTACTTCAGTTTGACCCACAGGCTCTGTGTACTCTCCTCCCAGAAGTGGCTGTATGTGTTAACATAGACATTAAATGGCTAGCATTAACATTGGTTTCTATGGTTGCAGAATAAAAGATAGGTTTTCTATTATATTTTCCAACAAGAGGAACAGCCAAGCCTGTTGGAGAAAGTCCAAATGCTAAATCAAAATAGAGAGTTAGGAATAGAGGATGGGCTGAGAAATAGAACCCAAAAACTGGACATGAATGGATATGAGATTAAAATGAGAACAGATGAGGTGCAAGGTGTATAGGTGACCTAAGCTGACTTAGACGCCCTGTGGCAGAGTAGCCAGCACAGGATCCACCACAAAGAATAAGCTTAGGTACTTGCATCAGTGATGATCACCTTAACCAGGCTCAGAAGTGTCATCTTGGATGGCAAACAAGCACTTCTCTGTGGGTTGATCCTTGGGAAATTGTCATGAAAAACATTGGTTCTTGGTCATAGAAGAGATGAGTGAGACACATACCCAATGAGTAAGTGGGACTCCATCACCTACTGAAGATGGGTCATGGTGGCCAGTTTGTGCATTGAGAAAAACACTCTTTCTACCCTCCCACTGTTTTGAGGTTTCACTTTCAGCTCAGAGCCACTGCACAGGTGTGGCAGGTTCCAATGTGGTGGCCCACCTTGTTCAGAGAAACACCACAGTCTGACCAACCTTCAATCTTCAATCACATCACGGCAGGATTTCCTGAACTAAGAATATGGTTCCAGTGAGAACTTTAAAGATCACACTACTTAGGGGTGCATATATATTCTTTCAAATTAGTGTTATACTAGCCAATAAATGGAAGCAACCCAAGTGCCCACCAGTAGACAGGTGGATACAGAGCTGTGGTACAGAAGTACAGTGGAATACTACTGGCTATAAAAAAGAGTTACCATTTGTCACAGCCTGGATGGACCTAAGTCAAATAAGGCAGTCAGAGAATGAAAAATACCATATGATTTGACTTATATGTAGAATCTAAAGAACAAAATAAATGAACAAACAAAATGAAAATGACTCATAGATACAGAGAACAGACTGCTGGGTTTCCAGAGGGGAGGGAGATTGGGGGACTGGGTAAAAAAAGATAAAGGAATTAAGAAGTACAATTGGTAGTTACAAAATAATCATGGGATGTAAAGTACAGCATTGGGAATATAGTCAATAATATTATAATAACTATGTGTGGTGCCAGGTGGGTACTTGAAATATCAGGGGGAATACGTTGTAAAGTATATGACTGTCTAACCACTATGATGTATACCTGAAACTAATACAAAATAATATTGAATATAAACTGTAATTAAAAATAAAATTTTTAAAAGTGTTACTACTCGGTACACAGGAACAATGATTTACTAAATAGAACATCAGTGCCTTGTGAGAGTTAACGAAGCTTCCCAAGAGCCTTGCTAGCTACACGGGAGTAACAAGGCTGCCTGTCCTTTCTTACAAGTGTGATGTTAGGACTATGACAACAGGGATATCAAAACCCTACTGTATAGCCCTGGCTGGTGTGGCTCAGTGAATTGAGTGCCGGCCTGGGAACCAAAGGGTCGCCAGTTCGATTCCCAATCAGGGCACATGCCTGGGTTGTGTGCCAGGTCTCCAGTAGGGGGCACACAAGAAACAACCACATATCGATGTTTCTCCCCCTCTTTCTCCCTCCCTTTCCCTCTCTAAAAATAAATAAATAAATAAATATTTTTAAAAACCCTACTGTATTGTCATGCCCTGATAATAGTTATGCCTCATTATTAGCACTGCTTTAAGATCAATGGAGGCAATACAATTCTTGAGAAACATTGTTGGACAGTTTTGAGATTACTCTTAAGTAGCAAATACATTTCTATCATCTCAACAATGTTAGAAGTTTCTTTATAAGAAAGAAACAAGAGTGAATCATTGCGAAACAACATTATTCATGGTATCCAAAGAGAATGTTTATTTCACTTCATATGCTATAAATGTATGAAAAATGCCCTTTCGGGGCAAACTGTTGACTTAATTTGTAATTTAGTTTTCCAAGTCTCTAAGGAGTTGTCTTTCAGGAGAGAAAAATTGCAATGTTTTTCATTCTTTTTTTTTTTAGTACACGAACCAAATGTACTGAACACCCACTATGCGCAAAGACTTGTGCTCAGGCAACCGCCTTCCAAAGCCTGGAATGCAAAGAAAGATCATAAACAAGAAAGGCATAAAAATGGTGGCGAGTGGCAGAACATAGGGCCCCCCATGCCATCAGGAAAGCAGTGATGGAGGGTTCAGGCCACAGTGCTGCCACCTGTGTGGCACCTAGAACTGTTACAGAACTCTTACACACACACTCTACCTCACAGCACAGATTTGAAGGGATTAAAAAATAAATAGAAAAACATAAGCTGTCCTTGACTGTGAACAACTGACCTCATATAGGACCTGTTCTACAAAATGGCTGTGCCTTCCAGCAAAGCCCCTTTGTGTTTGCACTTGACATTCATACTCCTAATGGGGCCTTCTATTTTTTTTGTCCTCAGAGGTCCTGCTGATTCTTGTCTTGTCCTTCACCCCTGCAATAGTGTGGGTGACCATAGACATACTGATTTTGTAAGAAAAGAAGTATTGTTAACTGAGAAACATCTTGGGAAAGAGAGACAACAGCACACTGGTTAAAATCAGAAGGTTTAGAGTCAAACTGTCTTAGTTAAAATTCCTGATTCACCACTTTCAATCTAGGGGACCTTGTTGGGCAAGTTTCTTAGCCCTCTGTGCCTCAGTATTCTCAGCTGTAAGATGGAGCACTCACAACTTCTACCTCACAGGGTCATTGTGAGGACTGAATGAGAAGCTACATCTATCAGGCTTAGCTGGGGATATATTGAATGATCATTAAAGGAGAGCTATTAGGCATTTATTGGCTCTTTGGGGAAATAACGTGCTTGAAAGCTCCATTTGTCAAGTTAGAATGAACTTAAAGGAAATTACCTATTTTGGGTTGAGAAGTAGGAAAGGCTGTCAAATATGAGAAGAC